>JACXGJ010001259.1:0-53254 GCA_016801105.1 Esox niger
AGAGCCACCATATCAAGTTGTCTCACAGAGCTACCATTTCACACCGTCTCACAGAGCAACCATATCAAGTCGTCTCACATAGCCACCATATATAGCCGACTCATAGAGCCACTATATCAAGCCGTCTTACAGAGCTACTATAGCAAGCAGTCTCACAGAGCCACCATATCAAGACGTCTCACAGAGCCACCATATCAAGAAATCTCACAGAGCTAAAGTATTAAGCCGTCTCACAGAGCTACCACATCAAGCCGTCTCACAGAGCTACCACATCAAGCCGTCTCACAGAGCTACCACATCAAGCCGTCTCACAGAGCTACCATTTCACACCGTCTCACAGAGCAACCACATCAAGCCGTCTCACAGAGCTACCACATCAAGCCGTCTCACAGAGCTACCATTTCAAGCAGTCTCACAGAGCTACTATATCAAGCGGTCTCACAGAGCTACCATATCAAGCAGTCTCACAGAGCTAAGATATCACTACCGCAGCATAGCAGCCATACCGCTAAAATGTAGTGATTATGATTTATGATTTCAGTAATCTCTTTGAGGTGTACCCTGTACGGTCATTATTTACCTTAGCTGTGCCCCGAAGGCACCGCTGCAACACGGTGTGCAGACATCCTTTATACACGTTTTGTTTATGCTGCATGTCGGCTCGACACTTTGATTGGGGAAAACAAGAGCCTGACACGAGGGTATGTTAGGCATCTTCAAGACGTCAGAAAGAGACAGAGAGGGAGTGAGACAGACAGAGAGAGAGAGAGAGAGAGGGGGACAGAGAGAGAGAGAGAGAGAGAGTCCACTCACCCTGTTCAAGAAGCTGCCCATTAACCGCTGTGGCTTTCATCTTGAGGGCCTCCCTGGCAGACGTGTCGCAGTGGGAGCCTCTATTAGTATCCTGGTCACTGTCGGCCTGGTCACTGTCCCCGTGGCCACTGTCTCGGAGGCTGGCTCGCTCTGCATCCTTGAACGTGGAGCCGCTGCGGAGTGGGGAGGGAGGGAGACGGAGAAAAACATAACTCATCCGTAGAGTCCGTCCCGCGGCCGCCGCCGTCGCCACTCCCGTCCGCAGCGTTTGGCGTGACGGCGTGACTGGTTTGTAAACAGCCGGGAACAGGTGGTTGTCATGGAGCGGCCTTACCTTTGAGCAAATGGCTGCCTGTTGGCTGCATAATTGGGCTCCAAGGGAAAATTATCCGTCTGAGAATAGAGGAGAGGAAATGAATGTGAGCGTCAGGCGCCAGACGTTATTTCTTCTTTCCTGTATGCACCGACACAGATGCCCTATCTCATTTTTGAGCCAGTTTCACACAGCAAGGAAATAATCCTCCAGCAACACGAAATGTGAATTTATATTTGACATTTTAGTCATTTGGCAGACTCTCTTATCCGGAGACATAAAGTTACTCCATTCATCTTAACACAGCTAGGTGGGACAACCACAAGACCCAGCGGTAGTAAGGAGACTTTACTATCAGCAAAGTGAGTGCTGGAAGGAAGCTTTCTTTATGAATAATTATGTGGATTAAATTTGTTGGACATTTTCGTAGAGGGTGATACATTTTTATTCGGAGCAAATCGAGTTTGAAATGTTAAAGTGGAGACTACAAACTTTAGAAGCCTTTCAAAAACGTGAATATATTACACATAAGCATTTCTTTCTGCGCAGGAAAATTCCTACGGTAAGGGGACAATCGCAGACGTGTCACCTGTACGTCAGAGCAACATGAGATATTCCAAGGCTGTGTCCATTAGCTATGGCTCTGGCCTGCATTCTGATCCATGCATTTGAATCATTTAGGAACACATGACCTGTGTTAATAAAACATCCCAGAGTAAAAGAGCAGCTGCTAACAGAGACACTCGGATCAGGACAAAACCCCTACGTGTCTGTTGGGCAAAGGGCGAGGACTGACGCATCGGCCTCTGTCATCTGCATCCTGGGCCTTTTTTAAGAATTATTATTATTATTTATTTTTTTACATCTTGAGAGTAATGCGTTTGAGCTGATCACACCCACACGCCTTGGCAACTGGTGACAGCGTCAGCCCATGTCATCTGTGTTATCATCTCTGGGAGACGTGTCACCAGTGTTATCATCCCAAAATGAGACCTGTCCGGGAGACTGTCCTAGATATTTACATCATTTACAGCAGAAAAACACAGCCAGGGCTAAAAAACAAATTACATGCACACCCTGTCAATTGAATATGCTGGCTTGAGTAGTAACCCTGTCATCTTTTACAAGGCAGGGTGGGACCCTATTAATGGCCTCCTCTTGCCAACATTGGATTTGGATTTGCAGAGCTGGCCCATGTTTGCGAACAGCAAGAAATCTGAATGTAAGGTTATTCGGGGTGTATCTAGCTGTCTGGCACCAAGTATTTCACTAATATGATCAGACAAGCTGCTCAAACACCTGTCCAATCCCAGATTTTGGGCAGGGTTCTGTTTTTACTTTGTGGCAGGCGGATTTGGCAGTGACAGCAAAGCAGCGCAGTCCAAGACTTACATGGTTTGCATATCTAACAGAAAGGGTTTTCTGATTATTCAGACCACCTGTAAGGTGCTGGTAGAAGTGACTCATAATGGGCCAATTTGAAAATGGCTGGGATCTCCGTGGAGGAGAGGCAGCAGTCTATTGTAGACCCTTAAAAACCGGGATCAAAATATCTTTTCATATATTTCTTCAGTATGCTTGTGGCGTATCATACTGAATCTGCTGCATTTTTAGTCCTTCAATTGCCAATATCATAAAGCACCAGACAGGAAATAAAAATGATAACAAGGATGTCTGATTGCATGGTGCCTGTGTATTGATTTGAAGAATTACCACTCTTGTTGCAGATTTCTATGGAATACCAGGAACAGAGATAAGAGACATACTAAAATTCTGAAAAAAGTACACTGCATGGATTCAGTTCCTTACCTGGATCACTGACATTCTATTCATTGAGGTCTCCGTGGTAAGCCCTGCAAAGCTTGAGTGACAGCCAGCCCGGGGCACAGTGAGGCTGTTGGAGGTGGTTTTCAGGTACATGACCTCCGACCTGGGCAGTGTGAGAGGCAGGGGGCCGGTGGTCTGGTAGTCGAAACAGATGGGCGAGGTGATGAGAGACGGGCTGCTGACCACGTTCATCCGGCTCACGGACTCCCTCTCTTCCGTCTCGCTCTGGACCAGCATGATGTCGCTCTTGTTGATCCTCTTCTTCTTTCCTTTCCCCGCCGGGGGGTTTGACGTGGAGTACTCGGCCACGCGGCAGTTATAATTCCCGGCCTCCTTGTCCTGATGCTTGGACTTGACGGCGATGGCGGTCATGACGGCCAGGAGCATGACGGATATGATGCAGAGGGTGATTATGAGAGGCAGGGACACGTCCCAGTGTTGCTGCGCCCCTCCGGCCCGAGTTTCCCCTCCAGCCACTGCTCCGAGTCCCGCCTTAATGATCAGCTTGGCCACAGCTGACAGTGGCGGTTTGCCGTGGTCCGTCACCTTCACCACCAGCTCCGCGGCTTGGGCCACGTCTTCCCACGTGGCGTGGGCCGTCCTCACGTCGCCGGCCACCGGGTCCATCTCGAACAGGTGCTCCTCGTTGCCCTCAGCGATCTCGTAAGTTAGACGACCGCTCTCGCCATGGTCGTGGTCGACCGCCCTGACCGTGGTCACAATGTAGCCCAGGCCTACGTTCCTGGGGACCGTTATTTCCGCCGTGTCGTTGAGTAGGAGGGGTAGGACAATGACGGGCAGGTTGTCATTGACGTCCAGCACACTGACCCGAACTGTGGCACTGCTCTCCATATGAGGAGACCCTGCGTCTTTAGCTTGAACTTTGAACTCAAAGAACTTGGTTTGTTCATAGTTGAAAGACCTGGATGCGTAAATGGCTCCGTTGGTTGGGTTGACGGACACGTAGGTGTAAACGGACACATCTCCAATGTGTGAGGGCAAAATGGAATACGACACGGTCCCATTCCGACCTATATCCGGATCATGAGCCAGAACCGAGCCCAAGTACTCTCCAGGGATGTTGTTTTCAGGCACCTGGAGCCCGTACACCGTCTTGGTGAAACGTGGTGCATTGTCGTTCTCGTCCAAGATTTTCACTGTGAACGATTTGGTGTAATTCAGGGACGGAATTCCGTTGTCTCTGGCCACAATTGTCACATTATATTCGTCTTTCAGTTCTCGGTCCAGTGGTCTGTCCGTGAGCAGGGTATAAAAATTGTCATTGTTTTCCTGTAGCCTGAACGGCACATTACCAAGCACCCTGCATTGGAGCTGGCCATTCCTACCAGAATCCTTATCAGTGACTCTCACCAGGGCGATGACAGATTCGGGAGGCGCGGCCTCACTGATGGCCCCCTGGCGGACAGAGACAAAGCTGATGACTGGCCAGTTATCATTCTTGTCAAGCACTTTGACTGAGATCTTACAATGGCCAGGAATGGGGTTGGGCCCCAGGTCTTTGGCCTGCACATCAAATTCGATTGTCGGATTCTCCTCATAGTCAACCTCTCCCCGGATCTTTATAACACCTGTGTTGGGGTCAATGGAAAACAACTCCTGGACTCTATCGGATGCGTATCCACTGAAAGAGTAGATCACCTGCCCGTTGCTGCCCTCGTCTTGATCTGTCGCATTGAGATCTATCAGTATCTTCCCAACAGGTGTGTTTTCCGGGAGCTCCAGTACATAAGCGGGTTTCTCGAACACTGGGCTGTTATCATTTGAATCAGTCACTCTGACATTGATTTGCATGGACCCTGATCGTGGATACTCCCCTCCGTCAATGGCTGTCAAAAGGAGGGTATGATGAGACCTATCCTCCCGGTCTAGAGGTCGCTGAACCACCAACTCAGGATAAATGGTTCCGTCGCCCCTCAATTTCAGGTCCAGTGAAAAGGTATTGTAATCGTCTCTGGTGACCTGATACGTCTTTATTCCGTTTTCCCCAGAATCAGAGTCGTGCGCGATTGTCAGAGGAAAGCGTGTCCCAGCAGCTGCATTCTCTGAAATATCAATATCTATGTTGTCTGAGGGAAAACTGGGTGAGTTGTCGTTTATATCCACTATGTCAATTTTAATCATGCATATTTCCTTGTCGTTGGCAAACACTTCCATGGCAAGCTGACACTTAGGGTTGCGTCTGCACAACGTCTCCCTGTCAATCCGCTGTTTAGTAAAAAGCAGGCCACTCTCCGGATCCACATCAATCAAATGCGGTGAAGAATTCTCCAGAACTCTAAAGTTCGATTTTTTCCCCCTCTCTAACGGTCCAAATCCAGCATCCTTAGCAATATTTCCAATGACAGTGCCTGGTCCCTGCTCCTCTGGAACAGAATAATTCAAATTTTTCAGTGTCCGGGCTTTAGCCCACAAGAGAAGGAAAAAGATGACCGGAAGACGCATATTGTGTAGAATGCGCGTGCTTAAAAAAATCATGTTTAACTCTCAACCTGTTGATTTGTTCGGCGAACCCACTACGACTAAAATCATGCGAGACAGGTAGTTTTGTATCCAACACGGATGGGCAATTTAATCGATGTCTTATGAGCTAATCTTTTCCTTCTTTTACGTGGCTCTTTTAACCTTTCTGTAAACAACGACGAACGCCTAAATACATTAGTATTACACATTAACGCAATACAAAATGTAACATGTGGCAGATGTGATTCGCTCGTGCAGCGAATAAAATGTATTCAGTGATTTCAAAGCATTCATAATTTCCCCTGTTGCTACAAGGTTACAAGCGTTTGTACATCCATCTATGCTGAAGGTTAGGCAGTACAAAGCGCAATGCCCTTATGCGACATCTAGCCTACAGAAAATTACTGAGATAGTCATTAATTTAACGGTTAATTGTCCAGCATCTCGGCTAGTCTACTATCTACACACAGTACGGCACTTTTCCCTGTAAGAGCTACACACTGTTGCATACAGGTTATGTACAGGTAGGCTACATGAACTAACCCATAAAGTAAACCAAATGCACCAAAATATATGTTCCTTCGGTACTCCGGCTTACATTCTCCTTTCATTTACAAGCATCTGGACAGCGATAAGGACTTTTGCCCGATAACTGTCCTATAATCAGTTCAGTAATCCCGTAATCCAGTCCAGTTGGACCTTGTGCTCTTGCATCCTGCATTGATTCGGGTAAGAACACCAACACTGCTGCTCTAGACGTAGGGGAGAAAAACCCAAGAAGTCAGCTGCAAAACGTTGTAGATTTTTTTCGATATGCTCAAAATTGCTCGTTTTTTCTGTGTTCAATTCTCTGGTCACGTCAACAGTTGAAAACAGCTCTCTTGGCATTGAGATCTGGTTACCACTAGAATCCTCACGACGCCCTACACACCGACTCCAGTTTATCTCTTGGTGGATTTAACATTTTTTTCTGATCGTCTTCCAACCAATGAGTGAAACAGTGACAGATCCAGCCGTAGGGGTTTTCTCCAATAGGTCTGGCAAGTTCGCATTGAAGGAGGGCTGTTCCGCTGATACGTGATTCAGTTACTGATGTGAGCGCACCGAGCAGCACTGGAGATGAAAACGTGCTCGTAGATGTTGTTCCTAATACATGTTGATTTGCAGTAGAGACGGGTGTGTGGATCAACACAACTATAGGCATGAGAAAAATATAGAACAACTTGAACTAATCGGTGGGGAATTTTGGTTGAGAGTGGCGATTCCAGAAAGGGCTGGTTTAGGTGGTCAGTTTTGTTGAGACCGAAAGGCGGGTCATGCCAACGGTAGGTGGTACTGGGTTACTGGGCTAGGCAATCAGAACAACAGACCTTTGTTTTCCGACTCTCAGAACGCTTGTGGACAGGATCGACCAAAATAACTTTGTATAGTACCTACCCTGTGCTCCCAATCCACCCAATTATACAATATGACAATATTTTTATTTGGTCTCGTCTCCTTTCGTCGCGTGGTCTGGTAATGATTATGATTCACGTTTAAAGAGTATAGTATGAACGCGGTCGCAGTGAGCAACTAAGAATTGTCTCACGAGAGGACGCAGCCGTAGAAAATGTAATATAGAAATCGCGCAACAGGTTGTCAATACATGTCATGGATTATTGCTTTACATGGAGATGTACTCTATATTCAGATATGGTTTCCTTTTTCATATCAGAAATATCACACTCACATTATCCACAGCTTCCTACTTTGCAATATCCTCAGGCCTTATATGAGGCAGATCTTATGAAGATGGACTGACATTTAATCCAGTCTTCCAATCAACTGACATTTGCCTTTGAATTCTCACCTGGCCAGAGCAGTGCAGTACCAGTCTCCCAGGTAATGCAGGTATGCCTCCACACCATTCCATCTTAGAGGGAGTGATGCCAGCCTGAGGGCAACATTAGGGTTACAGGTTTGTCGTTAAACAGCTCCTTGCGCCAGCTCCAAGTCCGCCTTGCACTCGGGTTCATTTGTATTGTCCTGGACAAGCTTCTGTCCTCCTTCAGGGCAACCCCAACTTTGCCAGCCTTGTGCGCAGCCGGTGTACATTTGACATTTCTGCAGGTGAGAGATAAGAGCAACAAAGGCAACTTCTAATTATCATTCAGTCAGTAAAAACCTCAGGAAAGGACATCTATTGACAAGACTGTTTGGATTGACACATCCAGCCATTTCACCAAACTACTGGAGCTCCCTGTGAAGGAACACGGAGTTGGAATCAATAATGCATGCCTCCATCCCATCGTGTCCCATCGTTTCCCCACACTTTCGGCGGAGACCGAAGAGCCTTTGTGACAGCCGGAGTCTCTCCCAGAGCACATTGCTTGCTATCCTTTCTGTGATGAACCTTCATCTGCATCTGTTTGTGGTTGCATTGATTGTTTCACCGTAAATTGATTGGCAGTCAACCCTGCATTAGGACGCGCCTGCATATTTGAGCTTCTGTAGTTCCGGAGGAGCGTGGAATGACAAGTAGTAAACACCGGTTACACAGCTCCGAGCAGGAATTCAATATTTTGCCATCGCCTTATGAGATTCCACTTTCCACCTTGTGACGGCGCGATTAGAGGGTGAGATTGAACTGTTTATTGCCTCTTGGCTGTATCACAGTATTCACACCACCGCAGCACATCACCTCCGGTGCAAATCCCACAAGCAACCCGAGATAAATAACTTTAAACTTTAAATAAACAAGTGATGAAAGTGTGGCACAAAGCATCACAGGTGGCATTCTGGGTAGCCAAACCACAGAATCAACTGAGAATGCCGTTACATGTGTGATATTCGGTCGTGTGTGCTGCGTGGCAACCCCCCCCCCCCCGGAGGTGGGCAGACACATGTGCCTCCGTGCCCTACAGATGCCCCTCATCGCTCGTCCTGCTCGAGGTTCGCTAAGCCAGTCTGACAGCTGCCGTTGGTCAGGTAAGCCCACGGGGACCTGTGCTCTGTTTACTATGGGCAATGTGCCTTCAAAGACTTAATGCAATTATACGCTCTGAACAATGTCCATTACCGGCCTATCAATCAATTATTTTCAAGGAACACCAGTCGAGGATCCTGGGTGAACTCAAGCACATTTTCCAGACAGGTTGTATTCTAAGGGTTAGCCTCGGTTAACCCTTCGCTGGTGCCGTGTAGTACTTGCTGTTGTGGAGACGTACAGTGGGATGTGTTCATGGTTCCCAAAGGGAGCCGGCCTTCCCCCAACTTGAGACCATTGGGGGGTAAAAACATAAAACAAACAATATTTTTTTTTCACTTGTGTGTTTTCCACATTTCCCATCGCTAGTGTCTCTACTGGAGAATTCACCTGAGAGTGGGGAACAAGATGCATGTGAAGCTATCCGCCCAAAAATGGCTCTCGTCTGTTGCACTGGATTGATTAATTTCAGCAAGTATAGAATCATCCAATCAGCGTTGAGCTGAGCAGGGCTCAACTGTGAGTAGTATAATCACCATATCAAAAGTAAAACTTCATTGATGGAAAAAATGGCACCTCTTATTTAATTTGTTATCCACAGGTGGCTAGCAAAGTAAAATCTTGCCTTTCCTAAATTAGCTGTGAACAGGCATATAGATTTAGACAAGTGGCTGTGCTTTATTCTCTGTACTGGCCTGACTGAATAGAGGCTCAATTTGTAGAGCAAGCTATCTAGTTGCTGCTAGTAGTAAAGGTAGTTAAGAAACTTTGCGCTATTTCTAAAAATCAAGTTTGCTTGTCATTGCCAGACTAGTTAGAGTAGTTGTTTTATGTAACTAGCGATAACACTCAGTGCTGGCAAATCTAGATGTTTAATAATCGTAAAACATTGAAAATATTAACGTGTTTGGTCATGCTGTAGGTTATCTATCTGATTTATTTTCTTTAGTTGTTTTTAAAGAATCCTAACAAAGTACCGCCTGGATGCCATTTCAAACACTGGGCACTAAACATGAAACATGAACAATCTGATCTACCAAGCTCAGTGTTTACCAAAGGGGTCAGTAATGTTAACCAACCTGGAGACCTGATGTTATAATCCAAGACTCTAAGCTTCGGCAGGGTTGACTGGGAGCCAACAGAGAATGGCGTCAAAAACAAACAGAGAGTAATGCAGACTTTTACGGGTCTTTAATGGCGTCCAGACAACTTTTTGATAAAGGATGCAGTGATGAGTATTAAAACGGTCAGACGTAATAAAACGAAGGGCACTATGAGGAAAGAGTTAAGGGATCTCAGTGATACATGTTGCACTTTGGTATCTAGTATCTCCATAATCAAGAACCGGTAAAAGTGTTGATTGAACAATTCACTTCCTGCTAGTCAGAAAGAAGCAAGATTTATTTCTGTAGAATAATTCTCCTTTACATTTAAGCTTTTTAACAAGCTCCGTTACATGTTTCCCAAAGGATAAATCAGTGTTTATTCAAATACCAAGGTATTTGTATGCTATGTACTAGTTCAATGACAGAACCATGTTCTGAATGAAGATGCAACCCAGTAGAAACGTTTTTACGGAACCTTGAGGAAAGCATGTATTTTGTTTTCCCAGAACAAACTTTCGATTTGCAAGTATACAGTCCATGCAGGCGTTACTGGTCAGATGTCGCTCAGTGGTGTAGTGAAGAAACATAAATGTGATGTGGAAGTATCACCAGGTGCACCAAAAGGCACTAATCACCTGTTCTCCTTCTCCTTAAAGGCACTGGCAGGTTGCGAGCGGCGAGGCCTGGGGAGACGATGGACATCTTGTTCCCTCATGCGAGAGAACAAAGGAAACTGGTTCCATCTCAGGGGGGAGCAAGCGGAGAGACAGACCACCTTCGCAAGCGAGCTCTCCACCCGACCCGGTTAAGACGGGGCCAAACCCGTGGATTACTTTTATAGTGTAAAGACCTTCACCTAGTTTATTTATCGTTTATTGAACGGTCTTGTGATGTGCTCTGGAAACGTCCTTCGTTGTTAGCGCAAGAACTCAATAAAGAAATGTGTTTGTTTGGATCCAACCTGCACCTGGCTTGTTATTCTTTCCGCCTAAGAGCAACAGACATGGTCCGCTCACTGTGGTAATACTTACTCTGCCTCTGTGAGACAGTTGTCTTGTGGTGTCGGCCCTTTGCTGTATATATCACGGTGGCGTAGGCAATGAGCTAACCACTTACACTTGGGCAAACAACCGAATATCTACAGGCCTAGGTTGTAATATTCACTTTGCCGTCTTTGCTTCCCCAATGATTTTACCAGTGCATCACCACAGGACGATGATGAGTGGTTTGGTTGACTCAGCGATATGAGTGGAGCATTAAATCCCAACTGAGTTCACCCCAGTGAAGGTAAGATATAAAAACAACGTTAAGATGCTCGGTTCTGGTCAGAGTCTGTGCGTCCTGTCTGGAATGTAAGCTCCAACCACGTCACCAAACAACACTGAACGGCGTAACATCTGCCTTACATCAGCGACGAGACTCGGGATGAAAGACGTGTCTTGCCGAAGAAAATGAGAGAACAACGTAGTCTTGAAAAGCACTATGCGTCACAACAGGTTGTTCGATTTCAGTGCAGATTGATTGGGGTCTGTGGCCTGTTAATTGAGTGAGAAAGGGTATTATTTGACTTCGTTGCAGAAGAGCCGTGTGTTATCGGCATAAATATAACATGTGTGCCACTTCACTTCTGGGCCTGTGCCTGTCTGAGTATGACTGAGACAGAAACTAGCACACTGATGTACTGCCTCGGGAGGGTAGTGTCAGATTCCTCGTCTCTAACTCCTAGCTCAAGTGGCCCACATACAGCCTGGGAAAGGGATGTAGGTGGATGGATGGCTGGATACTCTCTGGACCAGCACTGAGGAAGCAGGTTTGGAGAAAGAATCACCCCAGAGATATAGATGGAGTTACCGAAGAAACCCTCAGCACAGAATGAAAGCGGATTTCATTTTCAAAGGGATTATAATTGAGGTCACTGCTTTTTTAATGTCCCCATTCTGATCAAGAAAAATAACGACGGGGATGATGAAATCAATTACCACACCCTAGGATGAAATGTGAATGGAGGCACTTAAAGAAAAGGCCAGATTTGGCAAAATGTACTTCAGGTATCCGGAACCATAGCATGAAACTGTCAGAAGACTCAAGGCAAAGCTACTTGAAACATGATGAATGGGTGCTTTGGCGCTATCTGCTCCTTGTGTTTTGTTGCGATGAGTTACCACAAGGTCAAAGCGGAGTTTATCGTCCAAATCACCCGCCAGTCCAACCAGGGAAGTAATGTCCTTCCCAGGCATGTTTCTCTGCATGCTGTGTGTCGGTCCATAATATCAATTTCCTGAAAGCTCTGAATTTACAAGTTTTCCGGTGACAGTAAGAGGATGTTTTGAAGGAGTCTCCTGGTATCCTCTGTCACGGAGAAGAACAATTAGAGTCTGATAAAGAATTTAGCATGACAGGAAATACCCCCCCTCATCCCCAATAAAAGACTGATAATGATTGTACTTTAACTCAGAATAAAACTCCTTCACAGGGTTGACTGCCTCACTTTGACAAATGAAGAGTGCCTTAGAGGAGAACAGAGCGGATGTCCCCTCCAACAGAAAATAACGAAAGTCAATGGCACACTCAGTGCATGCCTAATTGCGGACTAGGCAGCAAATCAACAGAAACGTCAGGGCCTACTGGGTTGTAATGGGAAAACATTACTTCAGCTGCTGTTCGTGTCTCATCTTTTTTATCCGTGGACTAAGAGAAGAGTCGATGTCTTTTGTATCCAAATATTACCAGAAGATCAGTGTATTAATTGTTAATGCTCAGAAGAGAGATGCGTTCTCATCTAATGGTGCCAGAGATACTCATCCGTTCTAGACGCAGCCTACAAAGTGAATGAAACCCCCCCACCTTTTTGGGTGTGAACATTACAACTAGCTCTCTCCCAATTATATGTGCTATTGTAAAGTGACGGGGAAAGTAATTTACGAATACTGTAGCGACATAAAAGAGGAGGGAAGTCGCCCACCAAGAAAAAAGAACTGTCAGTCCTGCACAGATAAAGCAACATCAAGTGTTGTCTCTGAGGAATTCCAATTACTTCAAGGCAAACTGGCAAACCACTAATAACTTCTGGGAACCTGAGAACAAAACACAGTGACTAATTACACAACCAAGTCTATTAGACTGATTGATGGAACATATTAGGTCTCTCACTTCCTCATTCACAATAGAATGGAAGAGAATAGACAACTAGACCTTGGTTTCATTTTTGACAGCTGTCTACAGGGTGACCCATATTGACGTAATGAGAAGATTCACTATCTACGGTGAGCAGAGACCAACTGATTCCAACTGATCCCCATCGACTGATACCGTCTCATCCCCATCGACTGATTCCAACTCATCCCCATCGACTGATTCCAACTCATCCCCATCGACTAATTCCAACTCATCCCCATCGACTAATTCCAACTCATCCCCATTGACTGATTCCAACTCATCCCTATCGACTAATTCCAACTCATCCCCATCGACTGATACCCACTCATCCCCATCGACTGATGCCGACTCATCCCAATCAACTGATACACACTCAAACCCGGCGACTGATACAGACTCATCCCAATCAACTGATACACACTCATCCCCGTCGACTGATACAGACTCAACCCCGTCAACTGTGGCCAACTCATCCCCATCAACTGATTCCGACTCATCCCCATCGACTGATACCGAATCATCCCCATCGACTGATACAGATTCATCCCCATCGACTGACACAGACTCGTCCCTGTCAACAGTCTCTTCGCCTCGGGACTAAGCAACTCTCATTGCGCTGTTGACACGGTTGGCAGGTGTGGGACTGATCCCACTGACAGGCTGCCTGAGACAAAGTGCAGTAAATAATTCTGTCTGCACATGCCTGGCCGTTGGTGTGATTACAATAGAGGCTGGATGCATGCAAGTCTCTACAAAAGGTTCCAAGAGTGGCAATGGAGAATGGAGCAATTGACTTTGGATCTGCACCGAGGAAAGTATGTTGTCGAGATAATTAATGACATTACTGCATCCGTATTTTCAGCTGCGGATTTCCACACAATGTTTCCAGAGAAGGGGAGGGATGGGAGGCTTTTTGATTCATGCATTGGATCTGACTTGAGAAAAAGGGGGTGGGGGTGGTGTAGCTTTTGATATGTATATTACAAGGTGATACGGGATTTATATTACAGTGGGAGACACTTCTGTGGTCTTCTGGGTGAATTGAATATTGCAGTGCCATTGAGAGAGAAGTTTTTGAACCATACTTGATTTGAATGGTACTTGAGTATTCTGTATAGTACAGTATTCAGCTCCAAGTTCAGCTGGCATTCAAATGTACGACGAAAAAAATAAAACCTAATGAAGGTCAACGTCTGTTCATCAAAAAGGCCCCTTTACAGTCTTCTCATTCTCTGCTCTCTTTAGTACAGTAGCTGTTTATTTATTGTTTTATTCATGATGTGTGCATTATGGAGCTCCACACAGACAAGGCCATTTTTTATTAAAATACTGTGAACTTTTGGAAATAAGTACTATCCTGATGCACCTGGAGCCTCTATCTTTTGATTAGTTGTTTTCAAAGACTTCCAGGCCTCGGCTAATATTTTCCTCCATGCAGGCTGAATGCTACGTGCAGGCCACCACAGACGCAAGGTGGCGAGGTCACCCGCTCTGAGTCGCAAGAAGAATGTCTCGAAAACCCGAGCTCGATTTGTGTGGCTTCTCGAAGCGAGTGGATTTACAAGCTGTTTGACTGCAACATCTTTGTTGTTTTATTGAGGTGATGGGCAGACATTTGTTCCCCAGCATTTTTGGATTATATCGTAACGAATGTTATCAGGGAATTTCTAAATGCAAGCTTCAGCATTTTGTGAGAAACTTCAAAGGCTTAATGAAGTAAATGACTAAAATGTCTATGCAAGTCATTTTAAAACTTGTAGTTCGATGTTTTTATTTGTGGCAGGCTTAGAAAGAGCACATATGTTCTTGATGAATTGTTTTTGGTGCTACCAGTTACATATGAATCCTCTGTCCCATAAAAGTTTAATGTTCGATCCAGTGAATTGGAGGCCTATTCGCTAGATAACCTACCTGTATGTATTGATAGACTGCAGGTCCAACCAGAGGGCCAACAGACATTACGTTTGTTTAGCCTGGTCAATCCTGGTGTCAGCTCCAAGCCCCGCCACCAGACGTGAAACGGTTTGGCGTAGTTAAAAACGAGGCTGGAGAGGTGGAAATCTTGATACAGCTAGATGAGTTTCGAAAGAAACATTTTAAGAAAATGTTTAAAGGGGTCCTGAGTTTTGAGGCTGCAACTGAGAGTTTTATTTTTAAGTATGTTCAGTGTAAGTAGAGTGTTGAAATTTGTTTTAAGTCCACATCTCTGGTACTGGTTCTGTCATTGTAATCTATTCAGTCTGTACTGTAAAGAACCCAGAACACATTTGCATTTCTTGTTTTATATAAATGAAAACACTAGGGTATGCCTAAGCCGATTAGCTTGCCTGTTGGTTTTGTGTTGCTCAGTTCGTAGAGCATGGCACTCACAAGGCCAGGGTTGCGGGTTTCTTTCCCACGGGGGCCAACGGTGAAATTTGGGGGGTATGTTGCTTTGGATAAGAACATCTGCTAAATTATTTAAATGTAATTGTTTTAATATCTTTCTTGCAGGCATTTTTTCCTTGAGTGGACAGGAAATTAGAGAAAGGTAGAACTGAGAGTTTTTGCTGAGGGAACATTGGGCCAGATTCAAACCGACGCTGCAGCAGAACGTGCCCACTGGAGGCAGACACCATTTAAATGTAAATCTGATGCAAGAAGATACATCGTAGGTTATTCAAACAAATCCTGAATGCAAATATTGTGATCAAAGTTCTAGTTTACTATGAGTCGACTTACGATTAATTGTTCTTGGGTTTGTCTCTCCACAGGGAATCCCTTTTTGACCTTGGAAAGCAGAAGAAGGAGTCATCTTTTTAAAATTCCTTTAGATCCACATCCACAGCTGAGGACATGTCGTGAAGCATCAACGCCGCCTACTTTATCAAGAGGTCACAACGGCAACCTTGCTCCCTAACGCGACTAAAGGACTTTGGCATGCCGTTCCGGGTTCCCTCCCGATACTATCCTGGCAACATCCTGACCTCGAGGCCTTTTATGAAAACCGATCTGCGCTCGTCGCTGGGTCTCTGCAAAGGAAGGCCGCTGACCTCTAATCCATCCAGGACATTGACGTGAAATGAGTCCGGATGAAAAGCCCGCCCCGTTACCAAAGACCTCTTCACACCCCGACCACGCACTGTTCATTTGACTACCATTGGTCAGACGGGGGCCGAAGCATAACGTGTCGTATTTAGAGTCTTTGTGACAGTTTCTGACTGCAAGCCATCAGTTGACTGACTCTTCAACCGGGCAAACATACAGTCATGCATGGACGTACCGTAACACACACATAGTCAAACACTCCCTAGAAATATTAAAGAAAATACACCATGATTTTGGCATTCATTTTTATTCAGATATATTGTTGGGGGGGTATGTTATTGAATTAGGTACACATGGAGGAAGTTGGATCACTCTGAAATGGATTGCCCTCCTTTACAGAAAATATATTTTCGTGGGACACTCCCTGACGTCTTTTCAGTTATGCGTGCATTACATACAATTACTAACAGGATTTGTTACGTCTTTGTGTAGCAAAAACATTTATCAGTGGAAAACGTTTCCTGCAGTAGAGCATGCTGGGAAATGTAGTACTCTATTGACCCCAACTTGTGAATCGTTTACTCACCGTCATCAATCATCAAGGACACGGCACAGATCAATGGCGAACATGTGAGGAAAACATATTAAAACCTCATCTTAAGGCACCAGCCCGAATTAGCCAAAGACTAAGACTCATTTGGAATACTGAGAAACACTGTTGTTCATCCTCTGGGCGCAAACAAGCAGGCTGTGTGTACGAATAACCATCTAAAGCTCTGAGTGGAGCTCCAGGGCAGGATGAATCTGACACTAAAGCTCCTTCTGTGCTGCGTTGGATTGCTCTAGGGCGGGTGCGTGACATTGCCCAAGATAATGTGTGTCTTAGCTTGCAGCCTTTTACATGATCATATCCTGTATGGCCACAGTCTATAGTAGCAGCACTGGCTTTGTGTGGGAGTTTTGTTTTGCCTTCTAATGTGTGCCTTAGCCGTGCTCTCTGTCGTTGCCGGATGTCGTGGCTCATCACACTAGACACCGGATGGCCGGATGATACACAAATCATTCGGGCACAAATATCAAAGATCTGAGCTGCTTCATGAAGAACAGTCTGGACTGGGTTGGGGTGTTAACACTGTGGGAATTCTTCCACTATCGCCCCCCCCCCCCCCCCAGTAGTATTTGATGAATAAAACATATTTTTCCTAATTTCAACCTCCAACTAAATTTGTTTACGTTCAGGTGTAAATCATTTGCATTACACAATGGACTGTTGTTGCCCTGTGGTGATCGTATTCTCCCGGCTCATGATACAGCTAACTATTCGAAAGTAATCAGATAATGTCTGCAGGTGGGTCACGTCATTGTGTGTCATCAATGTACAATGTAATCAGGAAAGTTGACAGAACCATAAAAAAGAATGTTAAATGTGTAAAACTGCAGCAGACTCCTGTGCTTTACAAAATTCATCCTTCATAAAGGTTTATTCAGACGGAAATATACTTTATATATATATATTCTCTGGCATGTTTATTCTTTTATTAGAGACAGTGGGGATTTAGATAGAAGAGAAGCTAAAACCCATGCTTTGAATGGTCTGTGTCCCCTAAAGGTAGCAATTTTGACCACCTCATGACCACCTTAGAACACTGGACCACCCTGGACCACTGGAGCATTCTAGAACACTGGACCACCCTAGACCACTGGAGCATTCTAGAACACTGGACGACCCAAACCAATGGAACAGCCTAGACCTCTGGAACACCTAAGCCAGGGAATCGTTTTTTGTAAGATTGTAGATGACAGACAGAAGAAAACAGGCTAAAACAATTGTAGCATATGTTACATTCTCAACCATGATATTGGAGTCACACAAGTGAACATCTTGTGGTGTTTTCATTCTGCCAAACCAAATGTAGTTGCGAAATGTTTCTTTAAACAGATGCAATCCGATCACAATCGGGAGGGCCCTACCTGAATTAATAGAAAATCAGTCTGACAGAACTAAAGGGATTTTTTTACTTTATTCCAGCATCAAGAAATACATAGCTGTTTTCCGTACTGTTTTGTACTGACAATGAACACAACCATAATCCCAAAGCCATAGCCATATATGCATACAGAGCCATTGGAATGTCTATACCCTTATGCATGTAACTCTGTCACTGTCTCAGAGTAACATGCATAAGGATAAGAATTGTTTCTATATGATCATTTCTGAAACTCAATCAAGGTCTCAGTTCACGTAGAGAATGGCCCAGAACTATGAGCATGTGAACATGGGCCATGTTAAAATGTTTGAAAATAAAGTGAATACGGCCTAGAGCCTGTGAAATGTGTAAAAATTAAGTGAACATGACCTCAAGGGTTTAAAAAGTAAGTGCATATGCCCTGGATCATGTCACAATGTAAAAAAATTAAGTGAACATGACCTCGGGCATGACAACATGTGTAAAAATGAAGTGAACATGGCCTGGGGCATGTTAAAATGTGTTTAAATGGAGTGAACATTGCCTGGCACATGCCAAAATGTGTAGAAATTGGATGAACACAGTGTATTGTCAAAATGTGCATAATGGCAGGAAATTAGCTTCCCTGTCATTATACCAAAAGGTTTCTCACAACTCCATGGACATTGTCCCTTCAGAATGGCAGGAAGTGTTTTAAATCTAATTTACCAACTCTGGCTCAAGGCCCTCAAAAGGGTGAAGGTCATATAATTACAAATCCGGGATGGGAAAAAGCTATGTCAATTACATTAGCAGACCGCAATTAACCATAATGAAATAGATTTCAATATTTTAAAACAATTCACCTGGCAGGCTGCGTGTTGAAATCCATGCAGGCTTGATGCTACTGACTGATTCTTTACTGCCGCTCATAACCCAGGCCAAATTACTTCTTATTTGCATTGCCTGACTCATGAATATAGACGATTGTCTGATTTTCAATTATTTTGCGGCTAAGCTAGCATCACCCACCCTTAGCGATGCTGTAAATGCCTGGGAGATGTGACGGTATATTGCCCGCGTGGTCATCCGCATGTACGTCAAATTCAGCAGCGTTTCATTGGCCAGTCCAGCCACAGTTGTGAAACCATTTGATTGTCTGCTTTCTCCCCACAGTAATGCTTAGCGGACATAACTGGGTGAAATAAGCATGGACAAAGCCGTCGATGGCATTCGTCATTTTAATGTTCTGAAAAGAATGGTGCTTCCAAGACGACAGACAGGCAATTCCACACGAGTCATTGGGAGGGGCTAGCTAATTCATTATATCAATACTGACTCGTGGAACATGGAGACGGCTTCAACCTTTCTGCCCAAACTGGAACATTGCATACTGTATACCTCTCCCAACACACACACACACACACACACACACACACACACACACACACACACACACACACACACACACACAACATACAACAACTGACCTCTCTAGGGTTCTGTAGCATGATGTTTCCCCCTAGTGGTGGGAATAAAGGCTGGTCTCAGATCTGTTAGATCTGCTTTCGTCTGGTCCACTGTCATTAGAAAGCTGAACATGTTTTTTCATGATAGTTAGGGTGTTGAAAAGAGAGTACAAACCCATAGTCACCCAGAATAGTGTAAATTGCCATTGCTCCGAAGATAGGGGACGACAGGGGACGGAGACCACTGATAGAAATAATAAATCTTAACTGATTGTAAAGATTTTCCTGTGCCAGGCTATAGGAATCCTTTTCAGTGCTGACCTCTCAAACAAGTTTGATTGTAGGATAAACTAACATTGTGGACAAAATAGCAGCTCAGTATATATTCCTTTCAATACAACTGGGTGATTAGCCATTCTGTGAGAACATATATTTATATTCTGTTGTTTTTTTGAGCAAATAAATAAGCTGTGATAAACATCTGAACGATCTGCTGTTATAATTTTTCATCGGGGATTCATGTTTTTAACATCATAGTGATGCACATTATGGCACCCAGATGAGTGGATGGAATTAACATATGCCTGTGATTTTTATTATATCACGTATTTATATTCTCTTGCACTGATGACCCACTTTGGTGTTACAGGTTTTTATTTCACCAGGTGAGTTGACTGACCACACTCTCATTTGCAACCCGTGTACAACAAATGTATATCCAAAACGTGTTTATTTCTGCTAAAATATGTTTGCTTATTGTTTCTAATTGGACATTGTGGTATCGGCTGTTAGCCACGGTATATGTTGTTTGTCAGGCATGATGGACTGTGGTGTTTGGGCAATACACCACTGCAAAGGGCTTTTCTTAAGCGCAACGCCATTGTATAGTTTTGCCATTTTATATTGTCCATACACCACATCCCGTCATGCCCCTTTGAATTGGAACCATGAAGACAAACCCTTGTGTCTTCATACCACAGCTTTCAGCCAGTCAGTATTCAGGATTCAAACCACCTGCTTTATCATAGACTGTTAGACATGGATCGCTTTCAAACTGTCTCTTTGATCTGTTCATTGGTTTACTCTTATTCTTCGTAAAAAAAATAGTAAAGTAGGACCATGCGATATGTACAGAGAATGAAGACGGCTCTGATGCTGGGAACCTGTGGCGTGATCTGACCATGGCCCTCTGGTTATTTTGGCACAACATGTTTTCAACTCATTGCATAACCCCAGTGACTGCTTGATATCTGTCAATAGCTACAGAAATTGATAGAGAGAAACTGTGCCATTGGTCATTGCGTGCTATTTGTGGAATTCCTTGAAGTTTACAAATCAGGCCTCCAACTGACAGTAATTATAACTTGTCAAGGTTCCCTGTTGATTCTACCGTCATTCAGCAAAATGAGGGGAATTTTAGGTCCCTGATTCTTATCAGAAGGTGCATTTGATAGAGATGTGGTGAAAACAAGACCTTCAAGTTTCCGTCAGTTGACGTCTCAAGGTGTTTTTGGCAAAAGTTCACCAATAGAATTGAAGTGCAAATACAGGCCAGTACAGGTGGATACCTTGAGTGAAATAAATAGATTGTTTTTTATACACCTATGGGCCAAAATTGCATCAAATTGACATCCCTTCAGGTCAATTGAGCTGCTTTTGTATTCTTGGTGTGAAATTTCCATTATTCCCATCCAAGAAACGGATGAAGTATTCTAATGCAGAATTAACGTTTTTGAATAATATAATAACTGCTTATAACAAAAAAATGCAATTTAATCTTGCAGTGATCTAAAGTGATGATGGTTTAGTCTAAAGTGATGATGGTGTTAGTCTACAGGGATGATGGTGTTAGTCTACAGGGATGATGGTATTAGTGTACAGTGATGATGGTGTTAGTCTACAGGGATGATGGTGTTTAGTCTACAGTAATTATGGTGTTAGTCTACAGGGATGATGATGTTAGTCTACATTGATGAGGGTGTTTAGTCTACAGGAAGATGATGTTAGTCTACAGGGATGATGGTTTAGTCTACAGTGATGATGGTTTAGTCTACAGTGATGATGGTTTAGTCTACAGTGATGATGGTGTTAGTCTACAGGGATGATGGTTTAGTCTACAGGGATGATGTCCCTTTCATGTCTCCTTTAATCACCAGACCTCAGTCTAAAAATGTGCATAACACTCAGAATGTGCATAACATCCTGACAAAACAACACGTTTGAACACACATGCGAACGAGGCTTGTTTTTAAATCCGGCTGCTCGTCTGTGGATAGTTGTGAACCCTAAGACTTTATGTAACGCCTAATTTTCCATCAGCTGGCCAGGCCAATAATACAATGTAGGAGTGAGGTGTACGAGAACTTAGCAGTGCCTCGCGGTTGGTGATATCACACATGATAGCCTATTAATAGTCACATAAAAAACATTGATCCACAAAATGTGTTTTTATAATGTACTTTCACTCTCATTCAACTGTGTAGATGAACATGCCTCGTGGCACGAGTTATTGGGTCGATGGGCAGCTTTTTGACCTACATGGGACGCATAAAGCAATGATGAAGGAAGCCATTTCATACGGTATTGATTGATAAATGCATTTTCCCTGTGGAATTGGAGATCTGTCACAAACAGTCACAAGGTAGTGGACTACATCACCCATGGAAAAAGTATGACCATATTTTATTCATAGTATATAACGTCATAAACATACGCTTTTTACAACAAGGCGTTTATGAGTGTCCTTTTTTTAACCAGAGGTTTCAGCTCCAAGGACATGATTCTGAGAGTCGTCCCTGATCTCACTGTTGGTAGGAATGCATTCTCAAGATGTATTGTGGAAGGTTCTCTGAGGTTCCTAGAAAATGAGCAACAAAGCCATTGGGACACTCATCTTGATTTCAGTTGCAAACATGGTGTTGATGTTTATTAAACACATAATTCACAGGGATTTTAGCTTTGTTCAGTGGGAAAGAAAACTGTGATAATTTGCTAATTCTTCCACCATCCTCCTTTCAGTGTACTTTAGGCTCTCTGGCAGAAATTCAAAGCTACACTTTTTTCTGCTCCATCTTCCTTCAGGGCATCCACTTTAGCTAGCTAGATTATGTACGCTTTTTTAAATTCCTGGTGGCTTATTTGGTCTGGTAAATTGCAGGCTCATTTGACGCCCACTCTAAGCAGATAAAGGATTTTGTTAAGGGTTATCTATTAATTTGTAAATCCATTATATACAACTTACAAACGGTTATTGGCCAAAAAGGTGCCATAACTATTCAGTAACTGACAAATACTGAGCCCATATATGCAATTTCACCAGCAATATAGGTTATTTACAGTTAAGAAATGCAATTGCACCAGCTAATATAGGTTATTAACAGTATAGAAATGCAATTGCACCAGATAATATAGGTTATTAACAGTTTAGAAATGCAATTGTACCAGCTAATATAGGTTATTTACAGTTTAGAAATGCAATTGAACCAGCTTACAAATGTATACGCATGATCACGCCAACCTATTTCCACGGGTTGCACAGAAATTGTTGTTTATTACAATCTTGGGGCTCCCTGAATGATTTGTGGATTAGCCAAGTAATCCTTCAGAGGGCAGTGCAACTGATCAGCACTCTGTGGGTTTGGGGGATTATTAATTGAATGTGGTTGCCTTGCTTTGTCTCTGTTTGCATGTTACGTCGTCAACGTGAACTGCAAAGCATTGTTCCCTGTTTTAGCAATACATTTAACACCCTGAAACTGTGCGCGTATCGTTAGCAATTTACCTGCAACACACTGAGTTGGTGAAAAAGCGGATGAGGTGTGTTCGAACAATGTGGAAACTTTGGCTTTAGCGGCCATCTGAAATCTGAGCGTACATGTTTAATATAAGTGTTATTAATGATCTCTCTGCATGTTTTAAGTGCAGAGTACCAACTGTAGCTAACGCATATATGTATGACCAATGCCTTAACAAGTTCATTAGAACCTCTTCATAAACACTCCACAAATGTTACCTTAATAGGTAATAGGTAAAAAGTAGAGGCTTTCGTAAGCAGGTTCTAACCTATTGGCTGAAAGTCAATCCAGGCCACCGGGGACACATTCTGCAGTGTAATTCCTCTAAACAGATATCCAATGAAGTAGACTTCCTAGGCACATTTCTAGTTAGTAATGAAAAGCAGTCCACTTCCCCATGGAGATATCTATGAAAGAATGATGGATGCTTTTCTTTCATGAATAAAAAATGCGAGTTTTCCATTAACATCATGAACTCCATTTTCTTTGGGTCAAAGTAAAATTGATAAAAAAATGTATTTTGAACTCTTCATAGACATATGTATTATGTAACTTTTTGTATTGTTTTCACATTCTAATGCTCTGGTGGACATACAACATGAAGCAGCAGCTACAGTATTGTACCCGTACATTACCTGAGAACTGCACAGTTAATTCGGGTCAGATTTTCCCGCCAGATTTTAAGCTGCGCACAACGAATTACCTTTTTCTGTAGACTGCAGACTCAAGTGGAACAGCTAGCGGCTAGTTTGGCTAGCGATTAAAGATTGACAACCTGCCCCAGGCGAGACAAAAGTAAACATTGGATTTACGTTCGTTCACTGAAGAAAACAAAGGGAGTTGACAGAACATGAAACAACCATGAGTTTGCAAACAGCAAGACCTAGCTAGTTTTTTTCTGTTTCTATTTATTTGTAGGCACCATTATGGTGGAAATGTTCTCAGCTGCTCCTTTCTGCCAAGTCTTCAGTCAGTTGTGTCCTAACACCAGCAAGTGTGTCCTCTCTCATGCCATTAGTGTTACATTCATCTACACTCAAATTCATTGCTTATTGTGAAGCTCTGGAAAACATATCTACAGGGAAAAAATGTCAGTTACAAAAGCAAGAAATTATCATCAATGTATGTAAAGTGTATGTTTTCAGCACCCCCCCCCGTTGTGAAGTACTGGAGGAGGACATAACCTGGGTCTGCTTTAGAACAGTATTTTCACAGATGTTTTCAATGCCAATGTTTTTCATTGTGGGCCAAAAACAATCATGTCTTAGCTACTAAATATGAAGATAAGCGGATAAGGGAAATTAACAGCCTCAAATTTACTTTGAATATTGATTACATAGTATCCCAATAGATTACTTGAATGCAGAGATATTGTTACTACTGGAGCTATTTGTTTTTTCCTAATTTGAGCTGTATGTCTGACTTTGTGAGTGAGTGTAAACATCAAACTGTATGTTTTGAAAATGAGTGCTTGGTGCCTTCTGGTAACTAAGGGAAAACGTCAGATAATTGGGAACCAGAGAACACTGATACCAATGATTGGTCGGATGGATGTCTATTATCTTTTTCTATTTGTGTGGTACGTTTTCGTGTACAGGTTTATTTTCCTCTTGGAATTTGTAAGAGAACCCTTCTTTAGCCTCGGATAAACAATAACCCTTTCCTGTTTTCCCTCAGATTTCAAATACCTTCTTGTAATCAGGTGGGACAGTTGTATTTGAAATTAGCGAAAGGCTTAATAAAATGGTGTGATTTTTTTGTATTTCTCAACGTCTGACCTTAAATCTGTCCAGTAACACATCATCAGGGGCGACAGCAGAAGGTCTCTCGTCTGAACTGACACTGGAACCCTGCTGGCAAAACTTAGTTCCAACCTTGGTCCATCCACGACGAAAATGGAGGCTAACAAGAGTTGTCAGTTGTGAATTGGTATTATCATTGTTAGAACTCAATACAGTAGAAGTTAACAGGTTTTTTTCTGTGCGGGTATTTTGTAGACAATATGCTAACTGACCAAATGTTCTCTTTCAGTTACAAAAAATCTACTATATTTTGTACTTGTATATTTTTTACTATAAAATCTACCTGAAAAATAAACAATAAACGTGCTAAAGCAATATTTATGATAAAGTTTTCTGCATTTCTGAAGCACAGTTTCAAGGAGACAACACCACACAACACAGGATGCAAGCCGATCCCTCCATACTGGTTTCTGATTTGGGGTTGGACGTTATGTGGGGGGAACCTACAGGAGGGTGGAACCTTCAGGAGGGTAGAACATTCAGGGGGGTAGAACATACAGGAGAGTAGAACCTACAGGAGAGTAGAACCTACAGGAGGGTAGATGTCCAGGACTAGAGTTGGACTACCCTGGTGTAAATATTGTATGAAAAACTGTGGATGATTACACAGATCAGGTCTAATACAGGCTTATTGTTACTTTGATTTTAAGTAAAAGTGCCAGAAGACAGGAATTTATTGCAAATTTATTGCAGATTGGGATATAAATGAATAAATGAATAAGTGTTATTGATATTGTGCCCGTAATTGGTATTAAATGTATAGCTTTTATACTGACATGTTTAGCAGTCTTCTAATTGATCTGTCTCATTTAGTGCTGCTTGACAATATATAAAATAACAGTTTCCGTGCTGTCATCTGCTTTCTTGCCTTGGCGTTGGACGTTGATTTATCATGCTGTCTTCAGCAGTGAGGAAAAAAACGATTCACAGTCTATTGGGAATTAAGCCAGTTCTGACTAACTTCATTGAGTTTTTCATTCACCCTAATTCTTAGAATCAGGTGTCCAAAATTAGTGTGAGAGAGTTAACCTGTCGGTTGGTTCTTGAATCCTTCAGACTGCCCAAAGCTAACATGACAATTCTGACAAGTCTGGAAATCCCCTAATCCAGACAAATGTTCCATGTGTGACTTCCAGCTCACACATCTTTCTAAGCCCCTGATGCTGCACTTTCTCTCCAGATCAGTGGGCACCTTCGACAACTCAGGAGTCGTCTACACTCTGGGATGTCTGGAGATCCTGGGATAGCTCTACCGCAAATCGCTGACGGGTAGCAAACTGTTCCGGCACCTCTCCCCGTTCCTCAAAGGGCAGTTCTCTCATCTTAGTCTGTTGATAGAAAAATAAATAAACATAAAAGAATTAGGTGAGATCTTTTTATATGGTTTGATTGATGTGGAACAGGTCAACCTTCACCTGGGTTAGCCTCTCTTCAGGCTGCTGGTCAGACCACTCACAAATCTCCACCAATTATTTCTGCAACCTCGTCCTTTCCCTCACTACCCTTTCTTCTCCCCTCCCTGTAGCGCCTCTGTCCATGACAAATGGGCAACGGCGCTCTTCAAAACTGTAATCCTACTGAAAAAAAAAAAAAAGGAAACAAAACATGTTTTGAATATACAGTGTGGTACATGTGTTAATGCGTGCAGAATATAACTTATTCATGAGGATTAATATCACACTTCTACAGTCAGTAGACTATCTTGATGAACAGTGTTACCTTCTATGCAGCATATTCTTACCAGACAGAGAACGTCACATTGAGGCTAGTTGTTAGCCTGTAAGTTATGACTATAATATAAAGGTATCCTATTAGCTACAATGCTAACATCGAACAAAACACACCTGTTGTTAACATATAAAAACAAGAACAACCTTTCACACTTTGACCTGTCCTAAAGACATTGCACACTGGAGTCATTTCATCTGTTAGTTCAATCTTGGACAAAGCTAGCAGGTTGTTACACTAATTTGCTGCAACATTCCTTGTTTATTTTCTACAGCATGCGCAGAGTGGCTGTATCAAATGATTCTCCAAAACATCTTTGTCCTTTACATGTTCCTTAGACTTAAGTAATTTGATTTGTATGGCATGGGAACAAGGCTATGAGCAGAACACAATCTCTATTTTAAAGATCCCTATTGGTTTTCTGTAGCATTAAAGTCTGATGGCACAGAGCACCACTGGGGATTGAGGTTGCCAAGCATGCTTGTGGCTTGTCAAAGTGCCACCAAGTATTAACTAGTGTCATTACGGCAAACATGATGGGATTTGTTGAGGATTTTGCATAAACTATCACAATATTTGTGAGATATAATCAGCTCGTCATGATAATGGACTTCACTGTACTTTCATTTGGAATTAGTTCATACTTTAAGCCATTAAAACGATCAAACTACATTTTATAATTTCACATCTCTGTAACAGAAGCTGTCAGTGAGGACATTAAGCCTGTGAGTAGTGTTGGTGTGTGGTCACAGAGGAATTGTCATGCTAAATAACTATTTCATAGAAACAATCATTCACATATTCCAGTGTTTCAATATAGTGTGTTTATTCACAAAAACAACTGCAAACATTGCAACCACCAATACCTATATATGTACATCATCTTTTAATAATAGTTTCATTATGAAATGCAGCTGCTTTAAAAAATAATAATTATAAATGTCATTTACATATTCAAACTAGCTGTACAGTATTTACACTCTACTCTGACCAGTACCTACAAACTGGTAAATACTACAGTGTCTACAAATAACCAATTACAGTGACATTGCAGGCCGTTTAGAAAATGGTGGCGACTTCTGAAATGGTCGCCACTGTCATAACATCATGGCAGTGCTCCTGAATTTCAGCAAGTCCGGCAGCACACTGCCTCCTCTGATGGGCAAAGTACGAGGGCAGGGTTCCCGTGTGGTGAGAGAACGTCTGCATGGGATTCCTTGTTTTGGGAACGCTGGTGTTGTAGCCGGAGTCTTTCCAGGAGTGCGGGTAGGCATGTGGGTTGTTGTAGACCGCCGCTTGGGAAAAGCCTATTGTATACGCGCCGTCTCTGGAGGGCTGGAAGCTTTGGGTTGGTATGACACAGTAAGTGCCTTGCCAATCCACAGCGACGCTGTTAGCCGTGTGGGATGAACCTGAAATAGAACACACACGAAACGCATGCCCAATCACTTTCCCGGCCCAAGGGCTGAAGAATCGCAGTGACAGAGTTCTTTGTTGCTGGGTTACATAGCCAGTCGGTTTCTGCACTTTTGCGGTGAAAGGGTGCGCGTTGCCCCCCCCCCCCCCGCCGCCCCTCCACCCCCAGAATGCAATCTGCTGCCGTTTGAGCTGTATAAAGTGCATTAAAAACGCCAACCGTTATATTCGTCACTCGGCCACGAGGAGCCCCAGTGTAGAGGTGTGAAGGTAGGGTACTCACTCTTGGCCCAGGGCTGGAAGGTGCTCAGGCTTCTCTTGCCTCCGTCTCCACTGATGTCCGAGTCACTGTCATTGAAGTCACTGTCTCCTTTGCCACTGTCCTTCACGCTCTGCTGATCAATGCCACTGCAAATAGAATCAAACATATTAGTCACTGCTGCACTGTATCTGATTATTGATGTTAGCCCCCACGCCTATATAAAGCGTGCCACCACCTGCCCACCCACCCACCCAAACCCCCACCCCTCCGGCAAACAGTCACACGCAGGATGACTATGACATGTCAAATATTTTCCAGTGGTTGGTTAAGTCGATTATTTATTAATTTAGTTTATATAATTCCATTAACCGAGAAGCAGATAACAACAGAAACACATTCACACAAGGGTTTAATGTGCTTGGTTGTCTTTGTATAACAATACATAACAGCCAACTAAGGAGAGAAACATGAGATCAGGACAAAAAAATAAAATTAAAAGGGAAACAAAAAGACATACTTCCCAAGAGGGCCAATTCCGTTCCCTTAGATCCAAGTAAATTATTACTCACTGTGCCAAGTGTGATCAATGAGGTGGTATTCTTACCTCATTTGCAGGCAGTATTTTTCCCCTTGCCACATTGATGTTGGTTGGAAAGGCTTGGGAGGCAGGAACATCTTTAAAAAAACAACAAAAAAAACAGGAGAACAGGAGGTGGATTAATTTGAGCTACATGAAATGGAAGAAGCCGTGCACATGAATGTGCACAGTTGAATCCAAGCACATCTGACACGGGATGAAATAACGAATGAACTCACCTGTGACTCCAGGTCTCCACTCTTCTCCTCATACAGGCAGGACGACTCGGCCAGAGGAGAAGCGGAGGTCCCTTCGTTGAGGAAGCCCCTGGAGCCGGTGTACATGGTGGCGTCGGTACAGTTGAGCCCGGGAAGACGCCTGGAGTCAAACACCCTGTGAGTCACGTCTCTCTTGGAGTCTAAGTCTTTGCCTCCTCGGTTTAGCTTGCATGTGACGACCACAATCACGATGGCAACCAGAAGCAGAGCGCAGCCCCCGCCGAGCATAATGATAACCACTACGGAGGCATTCAAGCCCGTGTTTTCTTCGTAACGTGACCTGGGCACAATGACCACCTGGTCATCAGAGAGCTGCGAGTCTGTGACAACAAAGCGAACGGTGGCGCTGCTGGACAGGGGGGAGCGCCCGTTGTCGCTCACTGCGACCTTGATTTCCAGAATGTCGCCGACGGCCGACGTCAGGGCCTGTTTCAGGGCGATTTCTCCGGTGTCTTTGTTTATTGAAAATAGCTTGGAGTGGCCTTGTACGATCCTGTAGCTGAGCTCGCCGTTTAAACCCTGGTCCCGGTCCTCTCCGTTGACCCGAAGGGCGAGGTACCCCAGGGGCGCACTGACAGGCAGGGGGACTTCAGCAGAGTCGTTCAGCATAACCGGAGAGGTGAAAAAGGGGTAATTGTCATTCTGATCGACCACTTTGAGTCTGATCACAGATGTGCTCGACAGCTGAGGTGAGCCTTTGTCATCGGCCCGAATGGTGAATTCAATCTGCTGCAATGTTTCAAAATCAAACGATCTCAGACTATACAGGGACCCCGACACCTGGTCAATTGACACAAACGTAGCTACGGAGCCGACGCCCGCGACCTCAGAATCCACAAGCTGGTAGGAAACTTTGGCGTTTTTACCGACGTCAAGGTCGCGTGCCACAACAGTAGTTATATATGACCCGGGGATGTTGTTTTCCATTACGGATACTTCATATATTGACTTGCTGAAGAGCGGAGGGTTGTCGTTCTCATCAGTCACCCTGATGGTATACTGCCTGATTGTTCTGAAAGGCGGCGTTCCGAGGTCTTCAGCCACTACAGTCAGGTTATACTCCGGGATCTTCTCTCTGTCTAACGTTGTGGTTGTAACAATCATGAACGTGTCCCCGTAGGCCTGTTGCAATTTGAAATGCTCGTGCCCGTGTAGGCTGCTGCGCACATAGCCATTGGAGCCGGAGTCGCTGTCCGACGTGCTGATCAGTGCAACAAAACTTTCCGCTGCCGCGGCCTCAGTGATGTAAGCAACCCCGTCGCTGGTCGAGGTCATTGGCTTAATGTTGATTTCTGGTGCGTTATCATTTACGTCTACAACATCCACAACAACTTTGCAGGTCGACGGAATTGAGTTTGTGCCTAAATCGGATGCTTTAATGTTCAGTTCATAGGACCTCTTCCTTTCATAATCAACCAATGTTTTCAATGTAACAGCACCGGAAATTCGGTCTATATTAAAAACGCGCGTCGACTCAGATGATGGGTCCTCTACAAAGCCGTACACTACCTCGCCGTTCACGCCAGCATCTGGGTCGAACGCGTGTACTTTCAGAACTTGATAACCAACAGGTGAATCTTCATAAAGTTCAACTTTTAGCGAGTTGTGCTCAAAAGTTGGACTGTTATCATTAAAATCCAACACTTTGATATGAACAGTCATTGATCCAGACCTTGGTGGCTCTCCCCCGTCTGTTGCCGTCACTTCAATTGTATAGGAATCTTCAGCCTCTCTGTCCATTGCTTTTACAAGCACAAGCTCAGCAAACTTTTCCCCATCCTCCCTGCTGCGCACATCAACTATGAAGTTACTGGAGGGAGAGATATGGTAACTTTGGATGTAGTTATTGCCGACGTCGTGGTCAACAGCAATGTCTAACGGGAACCGGGAGTCTACCAAAACATTCTCGGATATCTCAACGGTGGTCTCGTTGTGGGGAAACTGGGGAGAGTTGTCGTTTATGTCCCTCACCTCGATCTCTACGTGGATGAGCTGGAACTTTTCTTTAGAGAAGGCAACAATGTCGAAGGTGACAAAACACCGCGGGGACCGAGGGCAAAGCTGCTCCCGGTCAATCGATTCCCCAACAGTTAAAAGTCCATCAATCTCCCTCATTTGAATTACGGACGAATTAGTCTCCTGCATGAAGCGGAAAGAGGTTTCCGGGTCCTCAGCTGGGTCTATCTTTAAATCCTGAGAGAGATTTCCAATTTCTGTCCCTGGGGCATCCTCTTCGTAAGTGTAATACTTCGTAGTCGTAGATTGAACCGAATGGAACAGAAGTGCAAGCACAACACACTCTCCAACAACTCGAATTCCGCGGAATCCCATTTTACAGGGCAATGTTGACGACAGAAAACTTCATAAAGAAAACGAACTTGAAGTAAACTTGTGATTTAACGCTCCCTTGCCAAGGCAAACTGGATTTGATACAGTCCAAAGAAAGCGTTGATCTATAAGCCATGATTTATGCAAATGAGTTGGCACACCGACCAATGGCATTCAACTGGCCAGCCAAATGGGGTACGTTTGCTTTCCGGCTGTTGCCAGTTGCCAATTGCTACAGCCCCTCTCCTTGACTATGTGCAAATGGTCTGTTTAAATACAGTGGTAATGGAATTTGATAATGATAAGAAAAAACTGCCATGAAGCATGCATATCAGCACTTCTGAAATAGACTATTACTCCAATGGAGTTTTTCCATCCGAAAAAATTACTTTCATTCACGTTATTTGATATGGATGTACTGGTCCGTAACTGCCATGAAGCATGCAGATTGGTCGGAGCTTTTTCAATAGCACTCCTTCAATGGAATTTTTCTGCCTGAATTAATAACGTTCATTCCCAAGTTATTTCATACCGATGCGCTCATCTGTTTAACACCAACACTATTTAACAGTGGCAAGCATATGGCAAGTATATGTACAGTCTGTTAATTGTAATTACTGTAAATGTTTTATTCACAATTAATTTACCGTCCAATGATAACATGCCGTTAATTTACTTTTATGTTGGGATATGAATAAAGCATGAACAAACTGTAGCCACTAACTGTAATAGGGAACACCTTTCTTCATTTCCATTGTCATACTGTAAGATCTCTACACATGTGAAAATGAAATTGTGGGACAGAAAATGAATGATCTGGTTTGAAGTGAAAAGCATTTTACGGAAACATAATTTTTCAAATATTACAGGATTTGTAGAGACATGTGACATCTCTGCGGCTGGTACCTCTTGCAACAATACACAGAAATAGCATGACACACGAGTTGGATGGAGGTGGAGTTGCCCCACCAATCACGTCACCAACACCTTTAAGTGATTTCATTAAAAAATACTGTGTTTGGCTTCAAAGAGCCCAGGCCTGACTGACAACTACCACAAGTTGAAGCCAAATCTGTCTGAGCCCCCAAGGTTGCTCAGGGAGGTGTTAAAAATGACACTGGGCTCTGTAGCAACTGTTGGTCTCCTGACTGGTAAAGAGGTACCCACATTGAGGCATGAGGTAATCCACATTAGAGGACATGATAGCCTGAGGACCGTTTTAGGTACCAAACAGGAACAGTGTGCCATCAAGTCAACTGGCCCGGAACTCAATCAAATCTGCTATAGAAAAATAGCTTTTGTATATGGCAGTCTTGTTTGTGGTCCTCTGTAGATCAGTTGGCAGACGGCACTGGCAGACCTATGTACAAATTCATTTATTTTAACATTCATGATAACATTTATTAAAATTGTGTACACAGGGATGAATTCTGGTTGAATTGACCTGAGCCAACAGCTACAAGTGACTTGCCTGCTAATCTCAGCACATATTGTTTCAACACGTTTACTAAAACGAATGATCAATATTAACCTGTCTTGTGCAAAGCTTTCCATGGCATGTATTAATCTACTACCTACACTGAACCGATTCTTTGTCCATCAACAAAATCCTAGCAGGGAATATGAACACTGCCGTGTTTATCCAGCCATCAGCACACTGCCGTGTTTATCCTGCCATCAACAGACTGCCGTGTTTATCCTGCCATCAGCACACTGCCGTGTTTATCCTGCCATCAACAGACTGCCGTATTTATCCTGCCAAAACATCAACCCAATACCTTGGTTGCCTAACAACAAAAACTGTATTATGAATACATTTTATTATTATGCAGATTTTTGTTCGACACAGACCCCATTCAGAAACTGCTTCCATTGAAGTCTATTGTAGGAATATGGGGTGTTTATTGTCGATTGGATCCACACTAACCAATATTTTGAGGCAGCAGGGTAGCCTAGAAATAAGAGCATCTATACCAGTAACGGAAACTTTACTAGACCAAATCCCAGAGCTGGCAAGGTGAACACTGTTGTTACCTGCCTGAGCAAAGCAATGAACACAGATTTCTCCCAGGTAGTTGGCAGGCTGCATTCATGCTGACCTGGTGAAATAGGTGAGGGGAAAAAATGAAATAATCTGAGTATCAATGCACACGTTTCTTGAAAACACCGCTTTACCCACGTGTGTTGTGGATCTGGCTCGACCCATTGGTTTCTGGGACCAATCAGACAGAATCTATTGGTTTCTAGGATCAAACACACAGCATTCTAGATTCTGTCGGAAAGGGACTCAGATCCAGTCAAATGTTTGTGGGAGACGGACCAATGAGTCTGAGAATCCAGGCAAAACACATGGACCAACATATGGAACTACTAAAGCTACTAAGCACATTGCTTGATTCTTTATTAATCAAATAATACCCTGAAAGACTGTCAGTAAGCTTCTAAGAGAAGTTAATGCACAGTCTGATCTGTGATTAGTAACATTGTATTGCTCTGCAGCCAGTATCCCTTCCTCAGAGTTCACATACAAAAACGAAAGAAACATTGGCAACGAAAAGGCTGTCATAATTCGCTAATTGGACAAATCGAATTTGACATACTGAAATGAACTGTTATCAAAGTATACTCACACAGCGAATGCTATTCTAAGAAGACAGCAAATGATTACGTGGATGAATGTGAAACATGTACAGGCCATGTAAAGTTTGTCCCAGTGTGGGTGTATTCATACAGTTCCGAGGTGGCACGTAACAATAAAATACAACGAAGTGCTCACTTTATGCTAGTGTGTGTTGTTTGGTTAATGTAAGGGCACAGATTTTTTCTTACATTCGCAAATTGAACATGTTTGTGTTTGAGAGCATGGTGACAGATTGCACATGGTTGCTCTCCACTCCAGGCAAACTAAGATCAGGCTGACCAGAGACTCTCCACACAGACCTTCCATACTCCCAGGCTGGCCGTTTGTGGAAATCCAGGATTTCATGGCTAATGTGAATCCGTTTGACAGATAACACTAAACAATTGAGCCAAATTAGTTGTTTGTCAGAAAGAGGCTTAGGAGTTAATCTTCCCGATTTATCACGCGTACATGTGACATTTTCTCGAGAATTATTTTTAAGTTAACAGCCTGAAAATTCTGCAATCAACCTAATGTATTACAAAGCCGATCAGAGAAAGATACATCTATTATTGTAAAATGTGTAAGAGGGTGACTGCCTGAGTAATACTGAGTCACCAGTCTACTGGACTTCTCAAGTACTCAACACCTATGGACTTTTACAAAGTGCATGTTTATCTGAAACACCTTGAATGAACCTCTTAAAGCTTAACATCATTTTCTCCACTACTGGAAATTCTCTGGGTTTTGTCAAGGTTTTGGAATTCATGGCTTAACAGTTTTCAAGAATTGCAATCTATTTCCAATCAGATTTTGTCAAAACTATAATTTTGCCTCCCAACAACATTCACTGGTGAACAACTACAGCGTAGATTTGGACTTGGTTTGTTATTGTCCCCCTGAAAGATGAATTTCTCTCCCAGTGTCTGGTGGAAAGCAGACTCTTCTGACCTGCATCCAGTCTCCTTGCATCTGATAGGCTCCGGAGTCTTTTAGCTTTTGAAAATGTTCACGTCACCTTCCGAGGTAACATGCGACACTTTCCTGACGGATACTCCCTGCGATTACTGAGGTCAAGGACTTGCTAGACGTGTATTGGACAGGAATGAGTAAATGTATGAAGTCTGGTTCTGATGTCCATCCACTCCATATATAAACAGAATCTGAAAGAAATTTGTAAAATCATCTGACACTGGCACCTTTAAAATCCGGCTGTCACCAGCAACAGAACTTGTTTGACAGAGAGAACAATGTTTGTTACCAGGTAATCAACATTGTCATTGAGTTTATACCCCATCCAGATCATGGGTCCGGCTGAAAGCTTGCACGTTCAAGCGTTGCAGATCTACAGAATAGAACTGTGTATTTGCATACCATGCAAATTCTGTTTACATGAAATTGTTGTCACACAATTATTGTAGTATAAATGTGCCCTTTGTGCCGATGTCAAGCATTCCCAAACCATGATGCAGCCACCACCGCAAAAGATACTATCGAGGCAGAGATCTGCTTGATTTATACCAAACTCAAGCCTTTAAGTTTAAGCTGCCTACTGTGTGTTTTTTGCAGTACTACTTAGTGCTCTGGGCACATTTGTATCATATTTGATACAAATGTGTCACTCTCTGTTGTTTAGCTAATAACGTCCGTCCTCTCCTATGAAAACTATTGAATCACAAAACAGTTGCTAGTTTAAAATCTCCAATAACCTCACGCTGAAATCGATGAGCCATTTCCTTCCTGCCATGCGGCTCAGTTCAGAAAGACCGCTGTTTCTTTGAAGTGTCTGGGTGGTTTCATCTTACGTGTTGAAGAGGTATCCGATATATGATTTATTGTTGTTGGCAATCTAGGAATCTCCACATTACTTACTGAGACTTTCAAAAACGCTTCCTAGTCTTTTTAGTTTAATCTGTGCTTGAAATTCCATACTTGACTAAGGGATGATTTAAAAAACATGTACATCCCTATAACGCAAATAAAGTGAGTGTCTAACATATGTTATTTGTTAAGCCAAATGTAACCATTGAACCAATTGAGCCTTGCCTAAAAAAGAAAACCCAACAAGTGTATTTTAGTTTGTTTCGTAGCTCAATAACAAGGCCCAATGCCTGTGAACACTTATGCAGTCCCCAGTCAGTCCATAACAACCTGCTATTGTTCCAAAACGAATTAGCTCATATGACGAATAGTGGCTAGTAAACAACACACTGTATCAGCGATGTGTGTTCTCAGTCTGCGCTATCACTTCCCTGTGGCCCGCTGTAGGATGACGCCACAGATCGCGTGGGCCATATAGTCTCATCGCTAATGACGCATTGGCTAGCTTTGGAGTGATACTTGTTTGCCACTTAAGACTGGTGATTAAGGCAGATCACAGCTTGATTAGGACCTGTGTGGTGACAGTAAGAGCATTAAAGCAGAGTAATGGGTGAGGCCATCTGCTGCAGACTGAGGTGATTTTAATTAAAGGTAAGAATAATGATAATCTGCTTCTTGGCAATGCCATAACGCAATGATCATAGTAGGACATTTTAGGGTTTTCTCTGTCTCTCTGTCTCCAATAACAGGCCATTTACAATAATACCAAAATGGGCCTTTTGAGGGCCGAAACAGTAAAGCTCCTCTCCTCCTTTTTCCCCTGTAACATGATTTTTACAATGTTATGTGATGTGTGAAGAGCCAGGATGCCAGGCAGGACCAGGCATTTGGTGGCACTGACTGTAGACATTTATCCACTAGCATATGTCAGTGGGAGCAAATGTCTCTCAACAGACGTAAATAACAGCCTTTTGGATAAAATTCATGTTAGCTACATTTCAAACGGTTCCATTTGGGATGTCCACAGTGAGCCAAGGGGATATCGGGCCGGTACTAACTCATAGACAACCAAGCGCTGAAACATTTCAAGGACTTGTTCGTTTTAGTTCGCAGGGCTCGCATTCGAGACCATGCGCAGCATATTAACACGAGAGAATGACAAGTTACATGTTCCTGAGAGCAGGCAGACAAGTTTGTGGAGACTTTAATTGAATACAATTATCCTTAACAAAAACACAGTACATAGAGCATTTGTAAGACTTGAAAAAGGAACACATTCAACTACAGGATTATTCAGTATATATCTATATATCTGCTATACAGTGAGTTTATCTGAAAAAAAATTCATTGTCTGAAAATCCTTTTTCAAGCCACCTCATGATCAGATTCCTCATCTTACTTGTCACCTCTAGTGGTCTATTAAGTTGGGGGTATTCATGTCACTGGGGGGGTTGTGTGTTCTGTGCTGCGGCCATGTTTAATGTAAGCCATTTGGGCTGTCTGAAAGCCAGATTACCTCTCATCCCCAGGCTCCCCGGTCAGCTTGACAAGTGGGCAGGCGTGAAGTGCTGACAGATGTGGGGGTGCCAGAAGATCAGATCCACCAGGAGTCCCCGTGGTGGCCTTAGCACCTCCTAAGGCAGGACAGCGAGCCCACACGCAGCCCCAAAAACACCTCCCTGGCACCATCCGACCTAGTACGACCGGCCAAATGTTGGGCAAAATGCTAGGGGTGACACCAGACGTCGTGTCGCATTTAATTGGGTGCCACAAAAGGACGCTCCCCTTACGTCCTTGTGCTCTATAGTCGGCCAAATTCTCTTTCTCTGTAGGGCTTGAAAAATGATTACAGGATGTAGCAGTTGCGATGGTGGAATTTAATTAGCGATTCCTAAAACGTGGAGTTTTGCAAATTTGCATACATTTTTAAACATCAAAATGTACAAACATATTTGTAGAACAAATATACATTCTTATAATGAAGCCTAACATTATACCACCATGTTGATATTTTATTATTTATTGAAAAAGTAATTAGTCCATTAGGGCTCAATTGAACAATGCAGGGTGTATATCGCAATAATTGGATCTCCATGGATTGGAGATGTTTGAGGGGGAAAAGCATCACATTAATATGGATGCGCACATGTTTCTAGGATTTCCTTCATGTTGGCCACAGAAGGCTCCATCTATTAAAAACAATTAGAGAGACACAATGTGTTGTTTAAATCCTCTGAAAACAAAGACAGATCAAAAAACACTTGTATTCTAGGACAAATTACAGTTGGCTGGATTTGCTGCACAAGCGCAGCCACATCCACAAAGAATGTCTGTTTAATTGTTTTGAGCAACAAGTACCCAGTGTCAGAGTTAATAATAACATTACACTTTCCATCATTAGAGATTCCATCCAAAACGCGTTTGTCGTACACACAATCCTCAATTGTGGGCATTTACAACACCCTTGGCACAATCCGGAGACCTCTGGTTAAAACCGGGGAGAGAGCGCCATCTTCAGGCCAGACGTTTTCCTGCGCCTACTGATTACGTTTTGGCTGATGACATCCGATGACATGCGTGCATGGAGAGCGAGGGAGAGAAAATCCTGCAAGTAAACCACTCCTTCTCAAACGTGCACGTTTTGGGCAGCCTCTGATCAATACCTTGAAAATGAATGGTGAACCTGTCCTCCCGGGCAACAGCACCGCTCCTCTCTAGGCAGATCACAGCAGCGCAAAACCACAAGCTAATTAAAACGAGAGAGGAAGAGAGATAAGATTTTGACTGGGCGCTCCGGAACCTCAAAAGCATGTGCTAAGCAGTCAGAGTCTATTTGAAACGAGCTCCAGTGTCGTGAGTGTGAAGCATTGGGCCCCAGCCTTGTTGACGGAGCTCTGTGGTGAATGCGGCAATCCAATTAGGTTGACTGCTTTACATTTCATGGTTTATATTGAATTTCACCACCTCAAGGTACACAGCTGAGAACCTTGGAAAATCAGAGGTACACAGTGCATGTTTGTCTCTTTTTACTTTCCGTGATTTTCCATGGAATATATTTTGATCACTGCTACTGAACGCATCCTATGTGACACATGACAACTCTAATTCCATTTTAATTTAAATTTTCCACATTTCCAAACTCCTATGTTCAGCCCGTATAAATCCTGGTTTAATTACATATTTACATATTTGCAATGTGTTGTATCTGAAGCTGCAATGTTTATGCTTGCCATTTATATGCCTAGCCATTTATAACACGATGGCTTGTTGTCAGGTACCACAGAAGTCTATGAAGCAGGGTAAATCACCATTCCTTTGGCAGTTCATGTGGTGAATACATCTCATTCTCCATGGAATGTTTATATTATTCAAAGCAGATATACAGAAGAGCAGGGGGAGATGGTGTGTTTATATGCATGTTAATTTTTCAAGGAGCAGGATTTCTTCTCCCTCCCGCTAAACATATTCCGTGGCTAGATATCGCTCTCCTGAAAAAGGCCGCCACACCTTGAAGCCATTTCCTGCTCAGTGTTATCTGACGCCGGGGAACAGCCTTTGATTGGCAGGGCCACATGCCAGTCTGGCTGCGTAGGGCGTGGCCTCCGCACCAATTCAGAGCCAGCCTGGGTTTGACCGATCCCACCGGACTGGCCCCGGGGCTGAACCCCTGGGCAAACTTGCCCCCGAAGGGCTCAACGTAATTAGTCCCTTCGACATATTTGGCACAAGGCTTGGGATCCAGTGGATAACTGGGATGCGTGTGATCCTTCCTGTGGAAACAAGCTTGTGTTGCGCCAGGAGATGGCAACCTTGAGATGGTGGTTTCACATCGGGGATGTTTCCACAGCGTTGTTGTTGAAGGGTTAAAGGCTTGTCATGAGGAGAGGACTGTCTCTGGCTTCATGAACATGGAGACATGAAACAAAAAATAGATTGTCTCAGAAAAAAAATACTGCGATGGACAGTAGCTGGCAAAATCATGGTTGGCAACGACAAAGATGTCTGGAATGAAACACTCTGATTGACAAAACAAGACCCCTTAATATGTTTCCATGGCAATATATTTGGGCACTGCTCACGTGGTTGATTTCCTTTACAACACTCCCAGCGCCCAGACACATACACCTACAACACGGAGAAACATGGCAATGAAGGCAAAACAGAGAGAGAGACAGACAGACAGACAAATAGAGAGAGAGGGAGAGAGACGGAGGGAGAGAGACGGTCTCTGTAGTGCTGGGAGAATAGATGAATGTTGAGGGCATCAGCAGTTCCCCGGGACTGTTAGTCTCCCCACTGCGCTGAGAGGAGTTAAGGGATTCCAATCTGGCAGAGTCCTGCGATGCAGGAAATGTTTGGAGTGTGCTTGGTGATAGCAGACTCCATTACGAGGCAGAGTCTCAGGGTAGCGCGCCATTGTGCCTGCAAGCAGAGGGGTTAATCAGATCCCAACTCCATTATAAACGCCGGTTATTTCAAAAGGCCTCCGTGAATAGAGGAGGCTTGGCTAAAAATCAAGCTCATCTCAGGGCTTTCATAGACCCAGAACAGATAATGGGGGCCCTTTTAAGAGATGTTCTGCGGTCCTCCAGAGCACAGTCAAATTAGAGGTTTGTGGAACCTCACTGAGTAATAGTTTAAGATAAAGAGATATTTTTTCTTCTCAACTTTGCTGTTAACATTTTCCTTGTCTGCTTTGTTTGCTGTCAAGGGCCGCCAAGCTTAATTGATTTTTTAAGTATGGAATTATTTTCACATAGAGGCTTAATGAAATGGGATTTTTCAAATTGGTCATAGTACTAACACTATTTTCTCAGTCACACTCCTCCAAAACTGAGGTGGAATTTTGTACAGTCTGTACATTTTCCCTCTGTCAGTTGAGATTGCCATAATGAGTCCCAATCCAAGTCAGTGCACAGTAACAGGACATGAAAGTGAGCAAGATAATTCGTGCTTCTGTTGCGCTAACTGCCTTTATTTGGTTTAAGCAGTCATTCTCGTCATGTTTAAGTAAATCTGATTCAGATGGTGATGTGACATTCCCTGCGCAACACATTGAAATGTTTTCCAAGGTAGCGGAAGCTGAAATTTGCTTAAGCTTGGAGAACAACAGGGTGGTTAGAAGAGGATATGTGTTAACAGCTCAGACATTCCTCCTCACTGCTAAGAGGTATTTAAGCACTGAAGATGAAGTGAGATGGAAAATCTAATTTCCATAGCAGGAAAGGGAAAACAGAAGGTGTCTTTTTTTTCCTGTTCAATTGTGTGAGTGTGCGTGTAGCGGGGGCAACAACTATCCAACCCAGCCCCCTCTCCCAGACACACACACAACACATGCATGCAAGCATGCTGTCAGGCGCGCACACACACACACACACACACACACACACAAACATGCACAGACACACACACACACACACATACACACTTTTGCTCAGTCTCATAGGAACCGACAGGGAACACATTATGCAAACAGAGGGTTTGGCGGTTTCGTGCACGGCGGTGCAACGTGCCTGAGTGCTGGAGAGAGAAATTAGGCTGATTAAAAATCAGGGCAAAATGGCAAACTGCTCAATGGTTCTCCTCGGGCCTAATTAGCATGTGCACTGTGGAGCAAAAATACACCGTCTGACAAATCTTGTTTTGCGCGTATAAAAGTGTTTATGGTTCCGTTTGTTTGAGAGCTCCGACGAAACCCATTTCTCACAGAAACCAATTGGTGCTATACTTTCTGCAGTGAAGAGAGTCGGGGACGGTGTGAAGCAGTGCAATTCAGTTCGACTTTTTTCCTGGGGCGGGTTTATCACAGCCTACAGAGTGGTTTTGTTTCTCACTACCATGCATCGCTTGACTATTAACTGGATGATGGGAAATGCAATGCTCCTGTGATCATCTGGGTATTTGTTAAAGGCAAACGTCATGCCCTAACACAGAGAATAGGGTTTGGTGAGCATCAATGAAACCATGTTTAATGAACCCAACAAATGACAGAGGACGTCTCGGTGCTTGAGAAGCGGAAAAAACGAACAAACTGCCTGTCGCTGGCCTTTCCATTGTGTGTTATGTAATACAGTGACTGGGGAAGTCTGGGGGATACAATTGAAATGACCCTACTTGCAAACACAATGAATATTTAATTCAAGTTGAAGAATAAAATGTCCCTGGATGCTTTGTCCTTGACTGTAGATGCGGTCCTTACAATATCTAGACAGAGATGAGAGGCATTATCAGTGTACGAGCTGATTCTATTTATCTCCGGGTGGGCGATGGGGAACCAGGACAATTCTCCCTACTTCAATCTATCCATCATTTATAAACTTGTGAGTTTTGTTTGCACCTGCTATGGGTCCACGCAGACCCAGGCATGAAGCCAGGTGGTTTGAATATATTCAACAACTTACTGAAAGAGAGAGCAGCTAGAGAACGGTTTTATGTTTGAAGCACTGGAAGGAAATGTAGTTTAATATTTAAAGTCACTCTCTAAAATGTGGAGTACAGTGCTCAGTGTGAGCTGCCCTATTATCATCACCAACAGAGGCTTGCTGCTCAGTTGGCCCATGGCCGGGCCGGCCTAAATCACACATTTCATTGGGTGGACATGGAGGAGGGAAGAGAAGAATACATCAAACGGTTCACGTTACGTTCAAGCCTTCTCTTTAGGCAGGCCTGCGATGTGACGCGGAGAAATCACGCTGAATACAAGTCAGGACGTCTGCGGTACAATCAAAGTCTTTCTCTGCTTCGAAAAGACCAGTTGCAATCCAGCGTTCTTGAGAGGATACCCAGGGATGGCCCCGGGCACTAGAACATGTGTTTTTATATTTTATTTAGTTATTTTTTCTTTTATTTTTTGGGGAACTCGGACCGGCTCTCAATTTACTAGAGTGAAAGAGTAAATTGAACCAGCGGCAAGAATCAGTTTTCCTTTTCGGTTGTAACTCAATTAGCCAGTCGGTTTACAACGTTTTGATTCGTGGTCAGTATATCCAGCTATCTACATTTGGAGTAATCATCGCCGGTTACCAACTAGGCCTGTAAACTGAGGCCCTCACATTTAGTAAAATCATCCTTTAATATGGTGTAAGTCATTATGAAATGTACGGAATTCTAGGAAAGTTGCTTTAAAACAGCAAATTTCTGTACATCCCCTGGCAAACATTGTAAAATTATTGATAATTTAAAGGAAAACTACAATAGTTTTATTTCTGACCCATGGAAAAATAGTGCGAATTACAGAATAGATGTTTTAAAAATGCAACCTTGTGGGCTACACCCTCATTAAAACACATACGGAATGCCTTGAAAAGGACTTGATTAAAAGACGGGAGCAATAACGTGGCTCTGAAGAAACTCAGTCCGGCTCCTAGCACACCCCAAGCAGACACTTCTGAGATATTAGGAATCTGTTATACGGATTGTGCCAGCCCATTTTAAAGCAATGAGACTAACACTTATTAATTTAGAGCAGCGTTACTTAATTCATCCTCTGTGAGCTTTAGAGGCTAGCCGAGAGTTTCCAGAGATTCCACAAATAGGGGCGTTTGAAGAGAGAGCGACCGCAGTTCCTCTTGGTATGTCGTTGCCGCGAGCTGGTGTCACTATGGTTCATGCCATCAACGGCAAACTCAGCAAGGGTTTTTCTGTCAGGCCACATCACTCCTCCCTAGTTTCCCGCACGCTGTCGCTTGTTGTGTTGGTTTAGCGCTCTCCTCTCTCTTTCCTATTTTGTCAAAAATTCTTTTAAAAACTGCAGTGGACATTTTTGGAAAATTCTCAAATTGTACGAAACGCTCTTGTTAGGCCGGACAATATACAGTACACTGTTACATTAAAGAATGTCAGATACGCATTTCCCAGCGTTAGTTATTAAACACCCGGAGACATTTCAAATGAATTCTTAATTTGCCTGTCACAACGCCTTTCCCCTCCTATCAACGCCAGGGACTCCGATGATCCACTATGAAATGGCCTCATTGTGCGGGGCACCGGGAATCTCTCAATCTCCAGGAGAGTGCTCTGAACTGTGAATTCCCTCTTCAGACAGCCAAAGGCCCGGAGCCGTGGGCCGCCAGCACCGCCGAAGCACTCTGCCGCTTCACACATCTAAAAGGGCCTGACATGTTTAGGGTTGCCATACCTTCGCTCAATCTCTGGATGATGTTTCCCTGGTAACAACGAGGTGGCGCCCATTGGTTTCAGCAGGACCGGCGGTTAAAGGCTCGGGGCCCTGGCTTCAGCACCGGTGTTCTTTGAGGTATTTTGATCAGTCGATCGTGAAAGACAGTTCGGCAACGTTCCCATGCGATGTCACTGCCTGCTCTTATATCGACGGCACTCGTCCACAGAAGACCAAAAGGGTCCTCTACTCTGACTGGAAGTCATTATCCTTACATGCGCACGTTTTTTGTTTTACCCCAAGCTCTACTTCAGCTCTGCTTCCTCGGTCTCCTGCTTTTTGCGGGAGTTTTTTCTTGTGACCCACTGAGCTGACAGAAACTTGGCAAACCTACTTGGCGAATCAAAGGCATAGCATAGACAACATGCCGTCAAAGTCTCCTCATGAGCTCAAGAGTGAAGGGTCAAGGACAGCGTCTCAGGGTGGGTCGATTAAGTCGGGTGAGAAACGAAAACAAAAGTCAATAATTCTCAAGGCAAAAACAAACAAAATAATACGATCTCGGTTGCCTGCGGCATCTCCTCAGACCTGCTTACATATACCTAAAATGATCCGGTTGAAAAACTGAGGATTTTAAATCCCGGCAGTACGAGACCAACCAAAGTAATGCACTGCATATGAATCACAGCCAGTTAAACCTGGAGTTGAAGAAAAAACATTTCACTTCCAAGCCTCCTCAAAATCTGCCTGTTAATTTTTAATGATCTTACCTTTTAAGAGCGATGTCAGTTTGATTTAAAGTGCGACTGACAGTTATTGGACTTTGCTGTTTACCTCTTATCACCAAAGAAAACTAGAAAGGCCAATTTTTACTCAGTATGCACACAGAACTGCATAGAAAATGAAGAAGATCTTGGCGCCTTGAAAATTATTATAAAAGCCTTCCATGTCTCTTTCAGTATTTAATTGATTACATTCTTTTAAACTTTGTGTTTAACAGATTTAATCTAAAAATTAATCCATCTTTTCAAATATTTTCCCTCTGAGGAGTTTTTTCTCTCACGCGCGCTCTGTGCAGTACACATCTTCAGTCATCCTCTGATGGCTCTGTTGATAACGCATGGCGGAGCGATGGATCTGGAGGCCGTCTGGATGCTGTCACGTTGAAACTGCACCGATGTTGCCAGATGTTTTTGTTTTATGCAACCAAATCGCACTGAGAGAATTTCTTTTGCATTAAAAGTTCAATATATTCTGAGAGAATCTTTATAACACAGCTTACAGTGAAGAAATTGTCTCCTGTAGTTCAAAGGGTTTGGAAGGGGGGAAGAGAGGATTGATGTTTGCGCTGCAAACCCGGAGCGCAACTGGCCCTGGGTCTAATCAGGGACCAACAGCCCCCCCCATACTTCTACACAGCCATAGGATTTTCTCTCACTATTCAGCGCTGATAGATGAGCCTCCCTTTGTATTTCAGCCATGCACTTTCTTAAATCTGAAAAGCCCATTCATCTTGGGCAAACACAAGAAGAGGGGAAAAAAAGTCTAGACTTCTAGCCCCTCCCCCCTTTCTCCAGAACTCAAGTGTCGCTCACAAGCTTTTCCAAGCACTTTGCCTGGCGCCCATTAATTGTCTCAGCACTCAGCCCTTTTCACGTGTCCTGACTACAACTGGAGAAGGCAACCCAAAACATTACTATGAAGCCTTGCTCAGTCTTCTCCACAGTGATAAGTAAGTGCACTATGGCACGGTCACCATCCATTTTCTATACCGGGAAAGCTACAAAGCTTTTTTTGCAGTTCAAGCATGGTGAGATATAATTTGCACGGGAAAGAGGCCATTCCTTCAGTCTAGTGGATTAAATCAATCCTATCTATGCTGTTCCCTGGACAAAACAGTTTATTCAACAGTTTGCCATTATCTTATTCACTTCTTATACGTAGCGGGCGAGATTAATAGTGCCTGTAATCTATCATCTCATTCTCCTGCAGAGGGACAGGAAAACAGATACATACCATCCCGTGTAGCTCAGCCTTGCGCACGAAAGCACGCCGTGCGCAACGCCAGAGGGTGTGGGTTTGATTCCCACGTGGGACCAGTTTGGAGATGTATACTATTAAATAGACAACCTAAAACAGGCAGTTTCCAGATCACACATACAGCACATGTAAACAGCTGAAGGCTGCGTAAAGGTAAAGAACATCTATACGGTGTGAAGAGGATCACCCATCGAACTTAAGACCAGTTTCTTCTTCCTTAACACAGCCAGCGCGCTGCCCTTGCACCACCAAATCCAATTTTTCGGAAAGATAATCCACCAGTTCTGTGGTTGTGGCAAAGCAATATCCTCCCCAGTATTTTAATCCCAGAGTGCCAGTCTGTTTGGGCTACCGCCACGCGTTGGGCACGAAATGGTGTCATGTGTAATTAACAAATTCTGCCAGTGATTGTGAACACATTGACACATTCATTCCACGCAAGCTATTACTGATTCCTTTTACTCAATTTGCATAATTGCACCTCTTCCTGCCTTCTGAATCGCACGCCTCTAATAGCGATTTGCTTTTAGCGAGAAAAGGGAGAGATATTGCCACATCTTTAATCCCTATGGCTTAATGATGAGAGCAGTTCTCCCATCTGTACCATGGGTAGGACATGATGGCTCTTCACTCAGAGGGAAACATGTCCCAAAAATAAATCTGATTCACATATTATTCTAATTATGCGTACGCGACTTTAATAAATTTAGTTAGCAGTATGCAAATATGTCAGTAGAAAGCTTTACGGCTGGGATATGATACACTTATCATAATACCCAAGTATACATAATTTGTGACAATACTGTAAATTCAGTTGACTCACTGCGGTTGATGTGAATTTATGATGGAAAGAAACGATTATGGTATAATGACCAAATGCCCATTTGCATCCCTATTCACAAATGTACCAACGGACGGAGAAAAACCCTGCAATGTATTCCAAGGAGACATACATCAGCCTGACGTGCGATAACAGACTGGTACGTTTTCATCAGAAGATGTGGTCAGAGAGTTCCTCTACACCTAGTGCTTTGTATGTTCCTCTGAATCACTGTCTGACTCCACTAATCGCATTGTTTATCTCTGCTGAGAGACACCTCAAACAGACACCTTGAACACTGGAAGAAAGCTCTCAGTACAAACATGGGGAGAAATTAAACATTCAAAATGTCTCCGGGCTTTATGAGAAGAATCAATAAAACATCTTATCGGCTCCATTCTGAATTGAAGGTTTCCGTTGGGGTTTGAACCCCTCGCGACGGCACTAACCTCTATTTTGGCACGGAACACAAAAACACCACCAGAGTTTTATTTTGATGTTTGAATTAATCAGTTGAGAGCTCCTTTTGAACAAAAGTACTGATGTTGCCTTTGGGATCCGCGGTCATTTGGGAATTGATGGCAAGTGTTTAAAAGCATGTTGTTGATGAATGCATTTCAACAGCCATAATAAGCTCGAAGAGACTCAAGCCCACAGTCTAGGGACCCTCTTATATATGTTGAGTACAAAACCCAGCTAATCGCATTGTACTGTTCTACCAGATTTTCTCATTAGCTAAATCTAAACCCGCAGAGAAAACAGCCGAACACTCTCTTCAAAAAGTAACAGACGAAAACTAAAATACTATAACCTGTAATCTGTTCAAGTACATTAATTTAAAACCATAACAAATCTTAATGGTTGAAACCCTTTTAGAAATGTGTCTGAAGGCTGCCAGGACGATATGACATTGAGGCAATTATGCGCAGGGATCAACAGATGTTTATGGTTACTAGGGGAACACTGAGGATGCAGCTGAGAAGGGTAGTGTGACCCAATCGCCATGATGTTTCAATAAGCCCATTAATATCCCATCGGGCCCTGTTTTATCTGAGATGAAAGACTCTGGGCCATTAAGCCAATAGATTTGTCAACATACAGTGCAGAGCTGATGTCCATGTAGACTGTGTTTCTACAAGGCCGATGCCGGAGTAACCAAAAGACCTGTAGAGATACTAACCTGAAATGGGCCCATATCAACCCTGAATGCTGATTCGCATCTGAGCCCTGAAAGTCGAGGGTTACGAGACCTTATACCTGGAAAATGACTGAACATTTCTCTTCACTGATCTCACATTCAATGATTAGGTAATGTAGCAGAAATGTGCCTAAGAACACGACACATTGTGGATGTGTGCATCAGCCATATGCCACATCCTACTGCAGGTACGGTACTTACATCACTACAAATACAGGACATCTGGAAAATGATACATTACCATTGGAGTCATTGAATCGATTAAGGGGAAAACTCAGATGCTCCATTGGCAGTGGCAGGGCAGTAACGTGGTGGGGCAGTAACGTGGCAGGGCAGTAACATGGCAGGGCAGTAACGTGGCAGGGCAGTAACATGGCAGGGCAGTAACGTGGCAGGGCAGTAACGTGGCAGGGCAGTAACGTGGCAGGGCAGTAACATGGCAGGTCATTAACATGGCTGGGCAGTAACATGGCAGGGCAGTAACGTGACAGGGCAGTAACGTGGCAGGGGAGTAAAATGGCAGGGCAGTAGCGTGGCGGGGCAGTAGCGTGGCGGGGCAGTAACGTGGCAGGGCAGTAACGTGACGGGGCAGTAACGTGGCAGGGCAGTAACATGACGGGCAGTAGTGTGGCGGGGCAGTAACGTGGCAGGGCAGTAACATGACGGGGCAGTAACGTGGCGGGGCTGTAACGTGGCAGGGCAGTAACATGACGGGGCAGTAGCGTGGCAGGGCATTAGCGTGGCAGGGCTGTAACTTGGCAGGGCACTAACATGACGGGGCAGTAGCGTGGCGGGGCAGTAGCATGATAGTGCAGTTACATGACAGGCCAGTCACATCATGGGGCAGTAACATGACAGGGCAGTAACACTGCAAGGCACTAACATGGCAGGGCAGTCAAATTACGGGGCAGTCACATGGCGGGAAGTAGCATGACAGTGCAGTAACATGACTGGCCAGTCACATCATGGGGAAGTAACATGACAGGGCAGTATCAAGACAGGTCAGTAATTTCACAGGGCAGTAACATGATGGGGCATTTACATGACAGGGCAGTAACATGGCAGGGCAGTATCAAGACAGGTCAGTAATTTCACAGGGCAGAGACATGATGGGGCATTCACATGACCGGGCAGTCGAATCACTGGGCAGTATCATTACAGGACAGTCACATCACAGAGCAGTAATATGACGGGGCAATCACATCACAGGGCAGCAACATGATGGGGCAATCACATCACAGGGCAGTAACATGACAGGGCAGTCAAATCACAGAGCAGTAACATGACGGGGCAATCACATCACAGGGCAGCAACATGATGGGACAATCACATTACAGGGCAGCAACATGATGGGGCAATCACATCACAGGGCAGCAACATGATGGGACAATCACATCACAGGGCAGCAACATGATGGGACAATCACATCACAGGGCAGTAACATGACAGGGCATGGGTGGGAGCAGCACCAGTGAACAAAGTAAATGGTGTTTAAGACTGCATGTCAATTCTTGTTCCTGAGAGTCTAGAATTGGTTCTTCATAATGAATTCCGTAAAGCCAGAATAAATCTGTCATTGGTGCGTTAATAAGTCCAGTTGAACTTTAACACATTGCAACTTGCCTCTGATTTGGAATCTTTGTAAAATAATGAAAAGCTAAGTGCCTTCCACAAACACAGACTATCATGGCATTTCTTCAGGCATATTATGGACCGAAGTGATTAGGGAACTTAAAATGCAAAGGCATCCCCTGAAACTGAAAGCATTTACAATCCCATTAAAAATTGAATTGTGTCTCTAGGCCAACTGTACATTTGAAATGCCTATCTTCCCTGAAACAGTTCTCATGCATTTTCCTCTTCTGCTATACCTCTTTTCTCGGTCTTGTTGAATCCATTCAAGGCCATGATAGATTTGCCCACAAACTTTGAGAGAAATAACACTTTCATACATATAAATCACAGCATTAGGCATAAAATGTTATCGTTGCCTGGTGGAGCCCGTGCAGTGCCGGTATCTACCAAGTCAGAAAGTCTTGTCTGCTCTTCTATGGACGTCTTGCAGCCTATGGCATGGTTCCAGCATTTGAATTTTATGCAAACTGAGAACTAAAGTCGAGATGATGAAAAATATTTGATTGGTTGAGTGAACTAGTCATGTCATGGAAAGGTTCAAATGTTCTCTCATTTGTCTATAAAATGGAAATGTGAAACAATTTTGTGTGTTTAGTGATTTGTCAGTGCCATGAGATTGGTGGAATTGACCAATTTACTACAAGAACAAGCATGTTATTATATTGTATAAGATGTAAACACTCATACAAAGAGTAACACATTGTGACAGACAGATGGACACACACAAACACACACACTGCACAACCTGACCAGTACTTTCCTTGTCCCATTTTTCCTCCTCAATGTCTAGTGTAGATGAATATCCCACTATTTGAATCAACCTCTCAAATATAAATTCTCTAAGGAACATTACAAGTACCATAATAATTAAGACCTCAACATACTTCGTTATCAAACCAATGGTATTGTAATAAACATACAACAACACACAAACACACACACACACACACACACACACACAAACACACACACACACACACACACACACACAACACGGAAACCAAATAAAGTTGCAGATGATAAAAGCCTGTGTATAAAACTTGACTCTAAGGAGTCAATCTTTTTATTTTGCTGCTTTAGCTCTATGCACATATTGAAAACAGGCTTAGAGAGGTCTTTCACACTGCCTATTTTTAATTCTAAAGCGGGGGATTGGTCACACTTCGTCTCATTAGCATGGGGAGCTGTATAAACCTCCCCGACACTGCAGGATTTGGAGTTCTGTGTCGAAGGCGGGCGGCAACGAGCGCGCCTGCTTGACTGGCTGCTGCGCGCGATGAACATCTGACTTTCAGCACAGTTCGGAGAAGCTGATGTCACTCTAGACGGAAGGCATTTTCACCAAGTGAATTCATCTAATCGTTGAGTGAAAGTGAAGAGGCTCTTAAACCAAGTAACTAACCCATCGTGGCTTTAAAAATGATGCGTGGCATTTTTACTGGTTGGCATCGGTGGATTTTTGGATTGTCAATAGCACAAATGTTATTTGTCTCAGTGACTGAGTCTGAGGGAAATACTCTAAAATACCAAACCAACGAGGAGGGAAACCCCGGAACAGTGATCGGAAATCTGGCCAAGGACATGTCCTTGAGTCCCTCTTTTAGCTCCAAGACTAATTTCAGAATGATGAAACAATTCAACGATTCTTTTATCAGGGTGAGAGAAAGCGACGGGGAGCTTATTGTCGGGGAGAGAATTGACAGAGAGAGAATCTGCAGGCACACTTTACAGTGTCTGATTACTTTTGACGTTGTCAGTTTTTCAAAAGAGAAGTACAAATTGATCCATGTCGAGGTGGAGGTAAAGGACATTAATGATAACTCCCCGGAGTTTCCAAACAAGGAATCTACAGTAGAGATCTCTGAAAATGCCGATGTTGGGTTCCGTGTTCCTTTGGACCCGGCCGAGGACGCAGACGTCGGATCAAACTACATTCAAAACTATCAAATTTCTGTCAACAGTCATTTTTCTCTTGATGTGCTTTTGAGAGCGGATGGGGTTAAATATGCGGAGTTGGTGCTAATGAAAGAGCTCGACAGGGAGACTCAGTCATCTTATGTGGTTGAGCTCATTGCCACCGATGGAGGAAACCCATTTCGGTCGGGTTCTACGAAAATAACAATAAAAGTTACAGACTTTAACGACAATCGTCCTGTTTTTGACCAGAATAATTTCTCTGTCACTTTGCCCGAAGACGCACCGGTTGGATTCGTTTTATTGGACTTAAATGCAGTTGATCCGGATGAGGGTTTAAATGGAGAGGTGGTTTATGGTTTTGGAAAACAGGTTTCTACAGAAATCCGAGAACTTTTCGAAGTGGACAGTAAAACCGGACGCATTACGCTCAAGAATCAGGTGGATTTTGAGACAAAAAAAACATACGAGATAGACGTGCAGGCGTCTGATCTGGGAGCTAACCCAACCCCCGCCGTTTGTAAAATAATAATTCAGGTCAAAGACGTTAATGACAATGCCCCCGAAATCAGTATAACGCCAATGACCTCCATCTCAACGGGCATCGCATATATCAGCGAGACAGCTGACAAGGACAGTCTAGTGGCGCTGATCAGCACCTCGGACAGAGACTCGGGCGTCAACAGCCAGGTTCAGTGTACCTTATACGGTCACGACCATTTCAAACTCCAGCAGGCTTACGAGGACAGCTATATGATCGTCACCGCGGCTGCCCTGGACCGGGAAAAGATAAGCGAGTACAATTTAACCGTGATGGCCGAAGATTTCGGGTCACCTCCTTTGAGAAAAATCACACAATACACCATCCGGCTAAGCGATGAGAATGACAACGCCCCACACTTCACTAAGCCAGTCTACGAAGTTTCTGTAGTTGAAAACAATGCACCAGGGGCCTACATAACCACAGTTGAGGCCAGAGATGAAGACTTGGGGACTAACGGCAAAATCACGTACAGACTGTTAGACAGTATTTTAATGGGGTCCCCTGTCAACACCTTTGTATCTCTGAATGCAATCTCTGGGTCAATATATGCCCTGAGAAGTTTCAACTACGAGGTCATGAAACAGCTGGAGCTGCGCGTGCAGGCCAGCGATGGGGGCTCACCCCAGCTCCAGGGCACCGCCGTCATCAACCTGAACATCGTGGACCAGAACGACAACGCTCCGTCCATCGTGGAGCCGGTCCTTAACAAGGGATCCGCTGAGGTCTTCCTGCCCAGAGACGCGCCTGCAGGTTACGTCGTGACCCAGATAAGGGCCACCGATGCCGACGAAGGCGTGAACGCGCAGCTGTCCTACAAAATCACAGAGTGGGGACACCTGGGTTTCTCCATTAACAAGGTCACCGGGAAGTTGCACGTGAGCCGCCAGCTGACCTACGACCTGTCGGACAACCTGCGGGTCGTCGTGGCCGTCTCTGACAACGGCACGCCTTCGCTGACCTCCACGGCCACGGTGCACTTCAGCCTGATTGAGGGCACGCCGCCCAGTGTGCCCGCCATGGTCCAAAACCTCAGCGAGGAGGTCTTTGAATGGGACATGTCCATTGCCATCATCATCGTCTTGGCCGGGAGCTGCTCACTCCTCCTGCTAGCCATTATCCTGATCACCACCTCCTGCAGCCGACGCAAGCGGGAGAAAGGGGAGACGGCGTGTAGCGAGAAAGAAGACACGGCGCATGTGGAGAGCGGCGGGGGGGGCCATATTGATTCATTGATCACCAACCACAAAGGCAACATGTT
>JACXGJ010001259.1:53354-83721 GCA_016801105.1 Esox niger
CCCCCCCCCCCCCGTCACAACCGATGTGAATGTGTTGTGTTTGCTTCGCCACAGGGTTACTCAACGTTGCCTGGCTACAGGAAAGACACCCTGCGACCCATAACCATACGGAAGGGCAATTCGTTCACGACCATCTCGGCTCGAGATCCCCAGTTCAGCGGCAAGGACAGTGGCAAAGGGGACAGCGACTTCAACGACAGCGACTCCGACGTCAGCGGAGACGGCCACAAAAAAGAGTCCCCTCCGTTAAACGGTAAGGCCGAGCATATCAATCCCTTGCTGTTAATGTGATTCCAAGCACACTGATATGTCATCATGATGACACACCATTAAAAAGTCCCAGAAGGCATCATTCCCCCCTGTGATCCCCACCCCCCCGGGCTCTTTATTGTCAGACATTAAACGATAATAGTGTGTCATAAAAGTTCGCCGGTAGTTCGCCGCCCGTCCAGAGCGGCATGCGTCGCCGAGGTCTAACAGCTCTGCCCCGGTGTGTTTTCCACAGGTCTCTGGGCCTGCACTAGTGAGTGTAAAGTCCTGGGCCATTCGGACCGATGCTGGAGTCCCTCGGCCACCAGACCCAACACCAGCCTCTCCAACGGGGCCCACCTCACAACGTTCTCCAAGACCGCCTCGCTGCCGCGAAACACCCTACAGAGGGACGCCTACTACCAACAGGCCCACCTACCCAAAACCAACGGTCTGCAGAGTGTCTATGAGAAAGTCCAGCACCAAGAATTTGATTATATTCTGGTTTGTCCACCGACACCAGCAAGGATACTAGAGACAGATGAGATCTCCCTTCCGGAGTATGGACACTCCTAATCAATACAGATCGAAGAACAATAATCATCCAAGCTCACTTAATGAGAATTATGCATATTTACATATTGTATAGCCTTGTGTTTCAATGTAAGTGTTGCGGTCAGTGTTTTTCTGTGATTGTCTTACAGTATCCTGTAAGACTGTTTATTTATATATGTAATATGCAACATTTTGTACATTAAGAATATATTTTTCATAATGATTCAATGTAAACAACAATTTTATTATGAACTTTGAAGAGCATGTTTGAACTTTTAATATTTAAGGGGCATGTCCATGTGACCTTTAGTTTGAAAGGGCCCTTTGTCAAGTGAGAAACAATCAGTATCAAATATGACCATGTTTTTAGTAGATTTTGTCACTACATTGCACAAATAAAAATAAACCACTTTTTTTCTGTATGTGAATCTTAGGTGTGGTTTCATACTTTGTTTTTTTATTCAGTGAGTTGCCCTAGCCCAGGCTAAGGCAATGGGAAATGTATTCCTGGCATCCAAATTAGTAAAACAGTGGTGTTTATCTAGGTTACAGCTAAATGCTACAGCTTAACTTCATTCCAATTAGGAGGACGTGAGTTCAACAAAGGTAGCCATGTGAAGAGCTAAACGGCCAACATGACATGGCAGCTGAATAGCATTATTTCACATCTCTGAGGAATTGTGTAGATGGAGTTATCTTCATCAGAATATATTTATAAAGCACACGTTATAACCTCAGTTAGCGCTAATACCCTCAGAAACAAACGCACAGCAAAGAATTGCAACAGAAACAGTGATGAACATAGGGCAGACTAGATTTACTTTAAGCTGGCCAGTAGCAGGTTTAGGTGGGCTTTATTTTTCCCTAAACCAAACTAGTGTTTCAAGAAAGTAAACAATGTAGATGACACATTTGCATACCCATTATGCACTAGTCATTAAATCCAAATTGTTCTGTCCAATTCGGAATTGTCTGGAAGGTCAAAATCACTTCACCTCTCTGAATTGCTATTGGCTTACCAGTCATCCTATAAGAGACAGTGTGAGCTGGCCTGTACCTGTTTCTAAGCAACTATGGCAGTTCACATCCAAGTCCCTCGAGGTCTCAGTTCCACATTCTCACTTAGTCATGATTAGCAGGACACAGGGAGGAGATGAGGGCTCTACAGCCGCTGTCTCTATGGAACAGGTTCAACATAGGGACTGACTAGTCATCTAATCACACAGACTTCCAATATAAGATTCCGGAGACAGACACATTCTTCTTACAAACAATAAGCCACGTCAGATTTCGCGGCCAGCTGAAATCCATTCTGACAGAAGCCCAATGAAAGTACAATGTAGCATCAGAGGTTAAGCTCCGGTGAGATTGTTCGAACCAGCTATCCCGATGTCACGAAGAAAGATAACCTTGTGTGCCATAATGTTCCAACCCTCTTGGCTGAAGTGAGGTGAAACTTTACTGTCAATTTACTGGTCCGGATTCTAGGGGATCAATTCAAATAAAATCTGTAACAGACATCTACGTTTAATCTTATTGTGAAATAAAGATGCGGTGAAAAACATTGGTATTCAAACTCTAACCCCCTGAATGGGAAGAAAAGAAAGGCTGATATTGTTTTATTTGGCCAATAGCCTCAAAGATATTTTAGACATGCAAAGTGTTCACATAGTCAAATAATTGTCCAACTTGTGGCAACAGGGGCTTTAAACAAACTATCGTCAACTTGTGGTCGGTAGTAACTGATAAACATGGCAAATAAACCATCACAATAGTTATCATTGTCAAAAAAATGCAAAATTATTGTTTCTCAAATATCTGAATTCTTCTGGCCCTCCGTCAGTAGCACGTCATTAACACCGAAGTAGGCTGCTACAGAAACTGTAGGCTATTTCTGTACTTCTCCAGTGAGAGAATCAACCGCGCTGAGGCCAATACCGACGGCATCATGGTAGAGACTTTACAGAAAATACCATTTGCCGAAAATATTAAACAATGCCTACCACCTGTAAGTAAATTATCCTGAATTCAAAAGAATATTCCTAAAAGTAACCGAATATATTATGTACAGCCTATTAAGTCCGTCATGCAAAATTAATATGTTTTTTTTTTTGCTTTCATGATGATTGTGTGTTTTGTTGCTTACCTAGCATTCTGACCTTTGTTGAAGGCGTATAACACGAAGCCACCGGTAGCTGTCGGTCGTCTCTTGAGATTTGGGACAGCTGGTCTCCTCGCCGGAGCCGTGTTGATGCTCTGTGGATCCATTGGAGCACTCTACATTTGGAAAGTCAGTGACAAAAATGTAAGAGTTGATGTACCGCTCTTGTGCTTCAGTATGTCATTTCACGACGCAATTTACCAGTTAAAATGCAGATGTACACCAAATGTTTGATAGTCTACTCCTGGTTGGCAACACCTTTTCGTTGTCAAACGCTAAAGGTCAGTTTCGCAGATTGCCTAAATCTTAGTCCTGAACTAAAAAAGTTAAAGGGAGATTAGATTTTTTAAAATTCTAGTATTTGGCATAATCTTTGTCAGCGAAACCGGCCCTGTAGGTATACAGAAAAAGTACTCACCTGCAAAAAGTACATAATTCATCACTCATACGCAGTCTAGCGGTAGCCTAGCAGAGGAGTTGCTTTGCCAAGTCTTCTTAAAAATATTAATATATTTACAGACCAACCTATTAAAATTAACATTAAAGGCACTTTAACTTGAATATTTTGGTCATGGAACTTAGGGCTGGTGGTGGTGGTGCCTGTCTCTTCAGAGATACGTGCATATTTATGTTATAATGTGCTTACCTGTAGGGCAAACATCTCCGGAGGATAGATACATGTCAAAGCCCTGCCTCTCTCCTTCGAGACATTATATTCAAATCAGCTGTGTGATTGGACTACACAATCAAACCGTCTTTTCAGCGCTGCTCTGGAAAATAAGGGGGAAGCTGTTCTTCAAGCCCTTGTGTCAAGGGACGACTTTACAGAGAGTGTTGTTAGAAATCCCACTCTATTTCCAGCTATTATAATTGTAGGTTTGAGTTCTACGGTGTTTTTGACCTCTTGTTACTCATAGCTCGTTAGTAAGTTAATTAGAGTTATTCTGCATGTTTGCTGTTTATTGTTTACCTTCATGGCTGTTATACTGTTTGCATTATGCATAATGTACCTTGGATATGCCTGTAACTTTCCATCTTTAAATTCATTTAGGTGTACAATATACACTACAGTATGAGTATCAATGGAAAGGTGGAAGAGGGATCCATGGAAATTGACTCTGACAACAATCTGGAAATGTTCCGGACTGGGAGTGGAAATGAGGAGGCGTTGGAGATTCATGACTTTCACATTGTGAGTTTTTTTTAAATAATTTCCCTCTGAGATGGAGAGGTAGCATGAACGTAGGAAAGTAGCAAAGTTGTGAGTGTAAATATCCCATCTCTGTGACTTCAGGGAATTACAGGAATCCGGTTCTCGAGAGGCGAGAAGTGTTATATAAAATCTCAAATCAAAGCCAACCTACCAGGGGTGGAGACACTACACAAGCAGTCGTTGATGTTTGACCTGGTACCGTATCCTATACATAACATAACTAAAGCCTTTGACCTAATACCAAATCTTATACATAACTAAAGCCTATGACTTGGTACCCTATCCTATACATAACATAACTAAAGTTTTTGACCTGGTACCGTATCCTAAACATAACATAAATAAAGCCTTATGAACTTTACATAACATAACTAAAGTTATGTTATACATAACATAACTAAAGCCTTTGACCTGGTACCGTATCTTATACATAACATAACTAAAGCCTTTGACCTGGTACCGTATCCTATACATAACACAACTAATGCCTAGTGTTATAACAAATTATTACCCCAAACTGTTTAGACTTCTGTTTTAATTGATATAAACATAGACTAATCAGCCATAACATTATGACCACCTGATATATTGTGTAGATCCCCCTTTTGCTGCCAAAACAGCCCTGACCCGTCGAGGCATGGACTCCACTAGACCTCTGAAGGTGTGCTGTGGTCTCTGGCACCAAGACGTTTGCAGCAGATCTTTTAAGTCCGGTACATTGCAAGGTGAGGCCTCCATGGATCGGAATTGTTTTTCCAGCACATTTCACTGATGCTCGATTGGATTGAGATCTGGGGAATCCGGAGTCCAAGTCATCACCTGGAACAATAGTTACTTTCGTAACTCCAGTTCTATGAGGGGAGTGTCGCCCATAAGGTTCCTCAAACCATTCCTGAACAATTTTTGCTTCGTGGCAAGGTGCACATGGTCTGCAAAAATGATTAGGTTGGTGGAATGTGTCAAAGTAACATCCACATGAATGGCAGGACCCAAGGTTTCCCAGCAGAACATTGCCCAAAGCATCACACTGCCTCCACCGGCTTGCCTCCTTCCCATAATGCACCTGGTGCCATGTGTTCTCCAGGTATGTGACGCACACGCACCCGGCCATCCACGTGATGTAAAAGAAAACGTGATTCATCAGACCAGGCCACCTCCTTCCACTGCTCCGTGGTCCAGTTCAGATGCTCAGATGCCTGTTGTAGGCACTTTTGTCAGCGGACAGGGGTCAACATGGGCACCCTGACTGGTCTGTGGCTACACAGGCCCATACACAACAAACTGCGATGTATTGTGTGTTCTGACATCTTTCTGTCAGTACCAGTATTCACTTTTTCAGCTATTTGAGCTACAGTAGCTCGTCTGTTGGATCGGACCACACATGCCAGCCTTCTATCCCCATGTGCATCAGTGAACCTTGGCCGTCCATGACCCCGTCGCCAGTTCACCACTTTTTCCTTCCTTGGACCACTTTTGATAGGTACTGACCAGTGCAGACCGGAAACACACCACAAGGGCTGCAGTTTTGGAGATGTTCTGACCCAGTCGTCAAGCCATCACAATTTGGCCCATTTTTCTGACACATCAAATTTGAGGACCGAATGTTCACTTGCTGTCTAATATATCCCACCCATTGACAGGTGCCAGGATAATGGGATTATCAGTGTTATTCACTTCACCTGTCAGTGGTCATTATGTTATGGCTGATTGGCTGATCGGTGTATAAATAAAACTACACAACTCTTCTGTTCTAGATAGGATTTTGCCTTATAAATGTAATTAACATTACTAAACCCTCGTTTAGGCTAAACATCAACAAATTAATTTTGTTACTTACATTTGCAAAATGAATTGCTATTAATGGCAAATGAATGAATGACTTATTATGGTGAAGTAGGCAGCCTGTGGACAACTTGTCTTCTGATTCTGCCTCGATGAGGCGTCTTTTGCCCTGTCAGGAAGACGAAATCATGCCAGTCAAGTTTGACGAAAAGTCCCTGGTCTGGGTGGCCGCTGACCAGTCCCTGAAGGACCGTGGCTTCCTCAGCGCCAAAATCCTGGACTTCTGCAGAGACTTGCCCATCTTCTGGCTTCACCCCACGTATCCTAAAGGTTCCTCTCACAACCCTTCCTCCTCTCGTAGCTTAGGGATAGAATGAGAACCCCACGTTAGGAGATGCAGAGCAGGGGTTTGCTGTTCTCTAATGAGGGGGAACATTTTACGAGGTCTTGGACATCTATAGGTATATGGTTGAGAGGCGAGCGGTGATCCGATGTAAACCACAAGACAGGAGATGTGGGATTTTTGTTTTGTTTCGTGTTTACAGTAGTACTGGCCTGGTCATTCGCTCGGGAATACAGACAGTCACTCAATGCTCCTTCACCCGTACCTGTTATTAACATGCTTTTACCGCCTCGATTTGTGTCTAAAAAGTTAGTGAGACAAGCTGACAACGTGAACATACTCAGGATGTATTTTGGAGGCCTAATGTATATGTCCCCTCGAATTAAAAAAGAATGATTTTGAAATATGCAAGGAATGCTTGATATCACTGTTACTAATTAAATTATTCAGCCGGCCTGAGAGGGCCTGTGTGGAATGGTGCTCAGAGGATGTGTGTGGCGTGTCTAGTGGCTGTTGACCCAATACCCGTGCCTCCTGTGGCTGCCTGGAGCAGATGGAGAGAGGGGAAGGCGAGACACCCAGAGAGCCGAGCGTCAGCTTGACACGGAGGAGTTCGAGGCAGCTGCCGAGGAGAGGAACGCGCCGAGCCGCGTGGCGAACGGCACCTCAAAGAGAGCCGCGGCAGAGACGGCCACGGGCACCTCCGCCATGGGCTCCGCTTACAACCCGGAGAACCCCTACCAAGTGAGTGGCCAAGAAACGCCGTACACTCTAAAGAGGAGTTGTTTTCTTCAAGTTTTGGTTTTATTTTAGCCCCACCCCCAGGCGTTCTTTGTAAAGTACTTTACGGAGTGATGAGTTTGCGAGTCAGCGCTGGGGGAAAAAACATGTCATAAAATCTTTGACGGTCCGGACTACAGTGGGTGATGGGCGCAAACACGCACACGATGCTAACTGGATGGAATGCCGTGCTACAGGGCAAGGGGGTGGGTTAACAACTGCAGGGTGATGGCACTAGCGGTAGGTGATATCTGACACCCATGTTTATGGCCTGGCTTGTCACCCACTGGAGGGAAACTCTCTACCTCCTCTGTCCACCTCACACTGACTCATCCTGCCACAAACATGGGCTGTGCCCAAAAGAGGATAGTTAGAATTTCAACCAAAAAAAGGACATAATGTGCAGGGTTTGTTTGGAAAAGATCTAACGGTAAATGTGAATAATCTACCTCCCGTTCCACAGCGCAACCAGGAGGGGGAAGATGGCACCATGACCTTCGACCCCATGCTAGATCACAGGGGCCTCTGCTGCTCCGAGTGCCGACGCAGCTACACCCACTGCCAGAGGATTTGCGAACCCCTGGGCGGCCATTGGCCCTGGCCGTACAACTACAGAGGCTGCCGCGTTGCCTGCCGAGTGATCCTGCCGTGCCGTTGGTGGGTGGCGCGCATCATGGGTATTGTTTGAGTGAGGCGCCTGTTATCTCAAACCGAACAGTAACCGGTTATACCAAATACACGGGAAGTCTAAGAAGGTAATGTTCTGTCAGCGGTAATGTCATTTATGAGCAGGTATTTATTTCAAAACTGTACGTATTTGGATGTAAATACCTGATAGCGGCAGGAAAGTTATGCTTGTTAGGATGAGACTGGGACCACGGTGTGTGAATTAGTGAGAAAACGCCAGCTAAGATAAATTTCCACCTGGACTCCGGAGGCAATAGTTAGCATATACAGCACGTACACCTTCCCAGCAGACTATGCTTGAAGAAAAGAAAGAAAGAAACAAAAAATGTAGCATAGCACTTTCTAGCTTTTGATGTAGGAGTTATTTTCACCAATTCTTTTCTGTAAACATTTGGCCTATCAATGCTTTATTTGCACTATACAGTATTTGATGAAATGTACTGAAGTTTATTCAGTGACTATATTAACGCTAAATAAAGATGTACAGTTTATTTGACTGTATGTAGTTTTCCTGTAACACCGCTGGTTTTCGTGGTCCATCCGAGCCATGTCAGTTCTGTTATTTCAGCTGTACCGGGCCCCTGCAGTTACAGCCGAAGTGACAACAACGGTTACCGCAGTTCCCATCACAATCCAGCACCAGGTTGAAGGCAATGTAATTTGTGCACGTCGACATCTTCGTTGACGTGAACTAATGCGAAATGAGTGTCGGCGCAATTGTGAGGATGTTTTGGTGAAAATTACATTTTGGTGAAAAACAAGAGAGGAGCATGGAGGGAGGTGAAGCGACCACAACATGATTACAAGATCCTGGCAACCCATTTTCCGCCACAGCCAAGATTGGATGGAGTACATGTCCGGAAGGTTTGCTCATCGAGAAATCAAAGTAAATCAGATCAGTTATCTCTAAGGCCATATGGCAACTTCCTAAATAATTGAAAAGGGTCATGCTGAGATCGAGTCAATTTCACACGGGACGATCCCCGTTCGTCAATTTACAACAGATGGGAAATTGCACCCGATATTTCTGTAGCGTGTCGTTTGGAAGAATTCGACGGTGTGAAGGCGAAACACAAAGAGATGCCCGCCTCGGTGCAGAGATCTTTCCTGGGTTTTTTCCACGGGTCGAGGTGCTTATCACATCTGCAGCACTGATAAGACGGTGCCTTGTGTCTCAGCCTCCGCAGGCTATCCAATATTAATCCCCTCCCACGTCTGCAGATGCACTTAAAGGAAGGTGACAAGCGTGACATATCCAGGACCTCCTGATGGCTCGCGCTCTGGAGTGCAGCCGCTAAAAGAGCCCCCAGTACCCTGAAGTGATGTAAATTTGCAGGGGAAGTCCGATTTCCATCACCGCGCTGTCACTGTCGTGGTCATTAAACTAAATCAACCCGCTGTGTGTCACATAGCTCCCATTTTAAAGTCCCCTCAATAATGGAGTTGTACTTGGACTGCAGATTGCAGCGGCGTATTGAATCTCTGACCTGACAGCATCTGGAGTCAGAGGCTGAGCTGCACTTTATTCCCCCTCATTTGATCTTGTGGACGTCACAGCCAGACAGTGCAGTGCGCGTGTGTGATATATATAGGGACTAGCATGCTGTAATGAATTGATCATTTTGAGCCTACGGGATCTCAGAGTGATATGAACGTTAGTTAAACAAAGCTAGACTTGAGATGTTTGGAATTTATTTATGTTATTCAAGGTCAATGGAGATGATGTGGTAGAGTCAGTTAACCGAAGGCCACTACTGTCAAAGATTTTGCCTTGTGGATTAGTCACTGTTCGGATAACATTCCATTTTAGGAGATACTGTTTTCCTGAGTGACTTAAAGAACCAATTAGGGTTAAGTGCCTTGGTCAAGAGCAAAGCTTTCTCTCACTGTATCGGCTTGGTTATTTAAACTAGTGACTTTCCGGTTACTGGACAAACATTCTAACCATTTGTTGGCTATTCTGTCACATTCTGAATGTAAAGACAGGTAGACAGGTGGAGAGACAACCAAGACGTATTGCAAGCCATTTTATTACCTGGGACAGAGCAGTCATCATTTAAAAGCAACTAGTACTTTTATACCAGTAAATATTCTAGTTAGCAGTACTTAAAAGGTTGATAAGATACTAGTACCAATTCAGTAGATGTTAATAACTAATAATGTTTTTACTAATCGATGGGTTTACAAGTACTCATTCTAAAACGAATCACTATTCTGATTGTTATTTTAATTTTTATTTACACAGGGCAAAATGTAATTACATTTGGAAGTGATTAATGAGACACTGGATTACAGATATTGAGAAACCTGATAATTGGTGGTAACAAAGACCACATAAGAAAACCACAACACCAGGCTCCTAATTATCTGCTAAATATTCAACATGGCATAACCGTGTAAAGTAGAAAAATGGACAGTGTCATGGTACAAATTTGACAAAAAGTTTGAGAGAGGATTTCAGCAAGGCTTTTTAGGTCAGGCTCAGTTGCAGACTATTGATTTATTGTTGGCGGATTAATAAAGGATTCATTCACGGTGGGGGCAGAGCAGACCCCCCTGGATAGCTCCACCCACCCTGACCAACATTATTTGCCAGTGAGATCTCTCACTGTGGGGCACCCCCTCAACAAATCATTTATAAAAGGAGGTAACTTTCAATAGTTTTCAACTGGTTGCAATGGTAAGAAATAGAGTTGTATCGAATAGTTATTCCATTCAGTGATGTAAAAAATCAAGTAAATCAACATGTAATGTCAGCTAGTCATACCAGAGGATGAATAAAACATGATCTCAAGACAAATCATTGTATCATTCTGATTTGGAGCAAATTGTTGATTAAATGCTAATTGTATTTAATAGTTACTGATAACATTGGGTAGGGACTTGGCGTCAATGAATAAGCACAACTACTGAAATCTTGAATGGGAACTAGGCTTTAACGATTTAAGCACCGGTGACACTTAAATTGGGACTTGTGAAATCTTGAATAGTGACTTCACGAATATGCACTAGTAACTATTAAATTGTGACTGGTGAAATTGGAGGCTGACTTGAAATTTCTAAAGCAGTCAGAAGCAGGTTCATATTAAAAGAGCAGAGGCCATGAATGTTGAGTGACACCGAGTTACATGTATGACCGGTAAAAATAACAAATTGCTTTGGAATAAGTGCTAGTATCTATTGACATAAGAACTAAGAAACATTTGAAAGTGGCAAAAACCTTAGGGGCACCCAGTTTGAATAAGTACTAGTATACAATTAACTTTGACTGAAAAAAGCTACTTTTAACAAACAGCTAAATGCCAGTTGCTTTTAAATGTTTACTAGCTGGTTCCAGGAAGACCAAATGGCTTTCCTCTATGCAAACCCAGTAAAAAAACAGAACTCAACACAGGCCAAAAACAAAAAAAAAGGCTTTTACACTGAGACCCATCCATTGCAGAGAACAACAGAAGTTATGGTATCCCCTGGCTGCGTTGTAAAAAACGAGTTTCCTTTCGCCGTCCACACCTCTAAGAGAAATGTACCCCCGCAAGAGGGTGGCCGAGATAAATGTGCCGGAGAAGCAGCGGCCCCAGTGTGAGACAGGGGTGCCTTTTTTGTTTGTCTTCCCCTCTGGAGCCGTGCTTACCCAGGGAGCCCTTCAGGCCAGGGAACAAACAGGCCTTTGTGAGCACTGACCCTGCTGTGCCCAGCAGCCAGACTGCAAACCTTCACTCCCGTACTAATGGGGAGCCAGAGTACACGGCAGCCCACGGACAGGGAGTGCCAGTCTCTCTTTCGCATCCACCTGTGCTTTCATCATCGCACATCAAAAAAAAAAAAAAAACAGACAGGCTGGCAGGGTTGTCGAAGCAGCCGCGTGAAACCGGCAAGAAAAACAAGCCATTTTCTTCTTTCGGAGAGATTCACTGGCACGTACATACCTCGGTATAACACAGTGTGGACACTTTAGCCGGTAACAATTTCACTTGATATATTGGGTGCTAACTAATAGAGCTTTGACACTTTCTGGAATTTTCCGTGAATTCCTGAGGTGGCCTGTTGGAAGTGGCTTGTTGTTTCCTCTGACACATTAGTAGTGTGAGCCACCCTCTGGCATTAATTCCCTGCAGCTGATTGCATGTTTGCCATTACTTCCAGACATGAATAGGAGAAGCAGTAGTGACAGACCATTTTGCACCTACACCAGTACACAGAAAACCTTTTAGACCGGCTCATTATGTTATTCCGCAAGAGAGCACTGAAATGCATTCATTGTTAGTGGATTTATTTTTTTTGGTCAGAAAAACCTCCTGTAATGCTGCTGTACTCTTTTTGCCATGGCGATGCCGACACAGCCACCTACATGAATCATTTCTCTTCCCCGGTATGCTGAGAATGAGCACGGTTCCCGTACACAGATTAAAAGCTTTTTAATCCCATGGTTGAGTGACCACTGGCAACACTGCCCAGTAGCCCGACTCCTACTGCTGTTTGCAGGTCTTCCTGAAGTTTTCCCGCCCGAGGCTTTGTGGCAGGCTTCCCTCTCACTTATTTAGTATGCAAGCCCCAAATGCCCATTAATTAAATGCCTGCTGGTTCTACACAAGGAGGCTTGCCTTGTTTGTTCCAGTCCGTTCTGACTGTAAATTGCTTATATGGATCTGCTTGCACGCAATGAAGAAGCACTGTTATTTATTAAACTGTGAGGAATTCCTCCGGGTGCTGCTAGGATTCGCGTTCATGCACTGCACACCGCTAACCATCTACCTGGCTGTCCTGTGCTTTCCACTGAGCAGCTGAAGTGCTTGCGTTTCACCCAGATCCCAGACCTGTGTGTGGGTGGAGACGGTATGGGTGTTAACTGACCACTCTGAAGGACTGTGTGATTGGTTTTTATGGTGGGGAACCGGGGAGTGGGTTTGTTGGGTGGGAGTTTTCAAACAGCATCTCAGTGAGGAAGAAAACAGTGATGGAGGTGTGTTATCTTGATAAAACAGGGGATGGGGGGGTCCATTGACTTGCTTTCAGGAAGGTTTACCGCACCTGAGAACAAATACACAGTGCTTTCTGACCACCTGCTGCCTCTTTACCTTGTTTGTAAATGTCTGGAGAGCAAGACACTATTAAATATAGGATGTACTTCATATACAGACTGTAGTACAATCGGGTTGAATTTCAGGCATTCCCAGTGTGTTTGCCGAAACATTTCCGGTGGTTTTCTAGTCCCGTTCTGAACACGCCTCAGAAGAGTCACGGATATCTCAAGGCACAAATCAAGACATCACATATGCAAACAGCAAAAGCGAGTGGCTCCTCCGCACAAACGTCAGGAGGCTTTGCAACATGAAAGCGCAAGTCATCCAAAGTGTTGCTGCGAGTGCTGACAAAGTTTGTGGGGAAGAAAGTAAATGTGTTTTTTAATCCTTCGCAGCAGCGCACGCAACAATGAGAGTCTGAGCGCTCAGATATGCCATCCCTGGGGCAGGATCTATACTTAAGGCTTACAACAGCCTCATTATCTTCCCACACTCACATCAGATCCTAGCAGCAGTTTGTCACAGGCAGTCTCCTCTCTGCCAATAGGCATCAGACCAATGCTCCGGCAGCACTACTGTACATAATTGCCATATGGACGGCATTTTGAGCCAGACTGAAGACGAAAAAGCCCTCCAGGCAGATTCCCCAGATAACTAAATGAATATTTTATCTCATTTCCATCTAATTTGCACCAAATTATTATACAGAAGTGAAACTTTTAATTAATTTATAGAACAGATCAAACACAGGTTCGTACTTTGATTTTTTTTGGGGGGGGTAGACTTTTATTTTGATAGACTTTTTTTCCACGCAAGTCGTTTTAATCTCGCCTGCTTTTCACCACATCTCTGTATATAATCACGCAGTATAATAAAACATACAGCAAATTAATAACTGTCAGCACACATGAAATGCTTGTCTGGGCTGTGTGAGCCGTTCTAGTGAGAAGTCCCTTTACCTGCCACCACACTGATTAATTAATTTCACACTGTTTAATTAAATCCACAGTCTGGGGAGTCTCAGTGCCACCATGGGAAGCCATATCTGGAGCTTGTGTGCACAGAGATTACTTAGGGAAGGTCTCAGACAACTGCTCCCTTCCTCTCTCTCACCCCTCTCTCTCACCCCTCTCTCTCGTTTGCAGAAGTTGACACTCACGTCACAGTCTCTGGGGATGAAAGAGCATGATTGTCTCAATGTCATCCGCCAGTCATAACAGAATACTGCGGGGAGCAGGAGAGCAGCACATCATTAGATGCTGTGTGATATGGCATCTACTTTGACAGGACAAGGTCCAATGATAATTGATGATAGGAGACGGCACACTCTACTGGTCTCTGGGGAGTACGTGTGATGGTATATATAGCATGTACACATTAAAAAATATTTTAGACAATGTGAGGAATTCAAATATACAGAGTTGCATGTTCCCCTGAGAACTGGTTGGAATTTAAGAGAAACATTAGGATCAAACAGAACATACAAAGTTAACAAGGCAAGAAAAATGTCTTTAAAAAAAATTTTCACGTGTGATATTCCACTCCCCGACCCGAATCGTCTTACTAGATCAAAACAGCATAAATTGGCTGTGCTGTACAGTAGGATCAAGTCTTCCATGACCCCGATATCTGTGCCACAGCCCAGCATCCCTTTCACCGTGTGTGTGTGTCAGGGCCGTCAGATCGCTGGAGCAGGTCCAATGCGGGACGGGAAGATGAAGATGAAGGAATGAGATGAAGAGCAGGAGTCTGCATCACAGTAGGTATCAAAGCAGCGTGGGTTGAAAAGCTCGCTTCCACTCCACCCTTCTTCCAGAAACATGAATATTGTACACAGGTTCAAAAGGATGTGGTTCAAATTAGCCTGTAATTGGATGATTATCCCTGCGACTGTTTTGTAGATGCGTGGTGATTATTTCATATCATCCGATTATGATGTTTGATGAGACATTATCTGTTCTGTTTTCATCATGACACTTGGAAGTGCTCAGCTGAGATTGATTCAGTTAAGTCTTTAGCACAACCTGCTGGTTGATATGTCTAAATGAGAATTAAAATACACAAAGGAGGAAAACTAGGTTGTACTCTGACACTGGAATAAGACAAAGTGGGTTAGAAATCATACATAAATGTATAAATAGGTGTGACTTTTGCATTTATATTCATTAAAGATCAAAAGGAAAAAGCAGGAACCTGCACGGGCCCATAAGAGTTACCTTGGAGTTCTCTTACATTAACACCATTGTTATCCATGATTTGATTCACGGTTAATGTTTAATAGACAATTTCTTTGTATAATCATAAATCCCAAAACAGAATGTAAAATGAAACATTGAAATCCTCATCAATGATACACACATGCCACACACACGCACAAACACCCACACACACACACACACATATTTTGCCCAGAAACAGAATGAGGAAAACATTATATTGCACATTAAAATAATCTGGCCTTGACAGCCAATAATAAATCCTGTTGAAAGTGAAGTTCTCTTTGTAAAAGAAAAACTTTCCAAACGCTACAGGGAGAAATATAATTCATACCTAAAATAGTTGAATAGATTGATAAGGTATTGGATTGAAGAAATGCTTCCTATCTGCGCTTGCCTTGTCCTGTGACAGGAGCCATCAGGTGTCAACTCTTGCCTCCTCCTCCTGACCCCATTCTGTCATCTCCATTTTCCTTCTTTTCCACTCAGGTCTTTTATAAAGACTCTTCATGCATTACACATTTAACAATGCATTATAAATAGGGCCCCATCAATCAGTCATTCAGTGTTGAAGGCAGCATACACTGGTATCTCCGATTTTATAGATTTCTCTAGGAGTGCTAACTACAAGAGGAACACCAGTGTTTAAATCCACGTGAAAGGACGGATTTTTCTCTGAGAGACAGAAATACACATTTGTGTCCCAATAATTTGTCATGCCCTCTCTGACACATTTCTGACATCGAATAGGATATCTAAATCGGTTATAAGCTATTCCAACATTCTCAGTAAATTCTCAATGCATTTTCCAAGGTACAGTAGCATTGCTAGAAACTGAGCAGCATTTGAGTGTAATCTCTTTACAGGTGGAAAGGACTCTGTAGGGCTGGATAGGTGCCAATACTAAGTGCCTTTTAGGCAAAATTTTCAGGGTAAACATCTGAACAAAAAAACACGGTAATGTTCCCGACAGGGGCTAATCAGCTGACAGTCAGTGTGATCTGTATAGGCTGTAGGTGAAACATGACGTAATGGTGTGGAATGAGAAGTGGCCCGAGGGGAACGAGTCAGGCCAGGCTCATTCTCTGTCTGAGTGGCTCACGCCCAAAGCAGATGTTCTACTGATGACAGCATCACAACAGACAGTGATAGAGGATCTGTTACTAAGCAACACTACACCACTAACAACGCTAACGGCTCTACAGAGTCTACAGAACCACTGGAGACCATGAGGAAGAAGGCGATGAGGTCATTCGTGGAAACTCAGACTGTGAGGGCCACCCGATCTGTAAATGAACGGTGCTTCAGGTTGGGCAGTAGGCATTTCATTAGTGCTCAAAACCAACTTGCAGTCTTGGATTTACATTTATCAAACATTCGTAAAAAATGGATAATCCATCTTGGCAATGACTAGAGGGAAACGTTCATGAAACGTTTACGCCAACTGAAGCAAAAAAGCAACACAACATGAATTGCAGGGGTGGAAAAAATCCTCGGTGCATATGTTATAGTAATATGTTGTATTAAACAGTCAAGTGTCATCTTACTCAGGAGGAGGGAGGCTTATTAGCTCTGATGTTGCTGTTCTCAGAGGCTTTCTCCGGCACCTTTGACTTAAAGATAGACTGCACGTCTTCCAGATCCGCTACTTCAGGCGTTATGCACCAACAACTGAGGCATTTCTAAGGGAGACAGACAAAAAGACAATGAACCAAAATAGTCTCAGGGTGACAGTTTTCACTGAACCCTCAAACTCGATGAATTAATATAAACTGGGTAGTTTGAGTCCTGAATGCTGATTGGCTGAGAGCTAAGGTATACAAGAACATATACAACATTTATTTTTTAAATCCTGCGGTAAAAATGTATTTATATATATTTTTTTTTACCAATTAATAGTAGCAATAAGGTCCCTCTGGGGTTTGTGGTGTATAGCCAATATACCTTGACTAAGGGCTGGCCAAAAAAAATCATCAAATCCTCAGCCTTCATCATTCACCACAGCCTTCATCTTTATCTCTATCTAGTTTTAGGAACTGATGTTTATTTAAAAAAAAAATGTTTTCCTTATTGTGTCTGGTACGTTTACAGCACAGACCTGGGAGGAATTAGAGTTAACTGCCTTGCTCAGGGAAAGAAAAATCAATCCTTGCCAGCTCTGGGCGGGATTAGAGATCTTGCAACCTTTTGGTTATGGGTCAGATGCTCTAGCTAGGATACCTGCCACTCAAATAACAAACGACGAGTAAGATGATAGAGAACTGTACCTTGAAACAGTTTTTGAATCGCTTGCTGACGATGTACAGGGCGATAGGGTTGATACAGGAGTTCAGCGACGCCATATTTATCCCAATATAGTCCAGGACAAGAAAGACACTGAGGAGGATTTGGAGAACATCAAACAAGCAGCTGAAAACTACTGAAAAAAGATGTGCCAATCGGATGCATCCCACCTTACCTCAGTAGCTGACATCTTTTAGGGTCCTTCTCATCATAAATGGTGAGTTTTAAAATTCTGCTCAGGTACAGAGGGAACCAACAGAGGACAAACACAAGCACTAAGCAAAACACTGTCTTGGCCACTTCTCGACGCTGTGAAAAAAGATAAGGAGATTGATGCCGGACATTTTAATGATGCATCATAAAATTTAATATATTACACACTAAATCCTTTTCTGGAGTGCTACTGGGTGAGCGGGTTTTTCTTTCACCCCAGCACTAACAAACCTGCTTCAAATAATCATGGCCTGGGCCCCGGTCTGACTGGTAAAACTAGGTGTGTTACTGCCAGTCTGACTGTTTAAACGAGCTGCGTTACTGCCGGTCTGACTGGTAAAACTAGGTGTGTTACTGCCAGTCTGACTGTTTAAACGAGCTGCGTTACTGCCGGTCTGACTGGTAAAACTAGGTGTGTTACTGCCGGTCTGAGTGGTAAAACTAGGTGCGTTACTGCCGGTCTGACTGTTTAAACGAGGTGCGTTACTGACGGTCAGACTGGTTAAACGAGGTGCGTTACTGCCGGTCTGACTGTTTAAACGAGGTGCGTTACTGAAGGTCAGACTGGTTAAACGAGGTGCGTTACTGCCGGTCTGACTGTTTAAACAAGGTGCGTTACTGACGGTCTGATGTCAAAGGTCAGCACCTCACCTGTTTGGTATAGTCGCTAACGGTGTCCTTTTTCTTCCTGAGCATCTTCCAGGTCATTAGGGTGTAGAAGACAGCCGTACAAGCCAGCGGCATGCAGAAGTAGAAGCCAAAAAGCCACCAGTCTTTTGACGATTTATACAACTGTTATGAAAACATGGTAAATTGGAGTGTCAGTGTGGCTGTTTCAGGATTGAATCTACCTATCTGGAATGCAATGATAATAATGATGATCAGCTTATTATCTATATCATTGTATTTTGTCAGGACTGACATTACCTTCATGAACTGGCTTGTTTGCATGGGATGAAGGAGACATATCCTCAGATGTTGTCCTTTATAGTCCATTGTTATCGTATCAAAGCCCACCACTTCTGGCACAGCCAGGATTGTTGATAGCACCCATATGAAAGGTATCTCTATTGCTGTCCACGTTGTAGTCCCAAAGCCTTTGATTCGACTCCAGGGCGCAACAGCTCGATACCTAGAAAATCAATAGGGAAATGATGTGGCCAGGGAGCATTTTGTTGCGAAGAATAACAAAAAGCACATTACAAACATAACAAAAAGGATTTCAGTGCCTTGAACGAAGACATTGGGTGGTTGTAAATCTAAATATGAGTCAACCTCAACCATTACTCTATGTGCATTCTCTGTGTCTGCCATGCCAGATGGAAGTAACAGTCATTTGATACTTCCTGGGAACGGTGACGTGAACATGTAGCCCTCTCACCTGTCAATGCTCAAGGCACATAAACACAGCACAGTGACTCCAACGGTTGTTTTCTGGATGAAAGGGACCAGTTTACAGAGCGCCAGACCAAACGGCCAGTCCTCAGCCATGAGCTGCAAAAACATCACATTACAAAAACAATTTGCACTCAGCACAAGCGCGAAACCCCACTACATTAATTCGATCAGATGTTACCCATTATGATAATCAAATCAATGTAAATGTTTTCTGTCAGCCGGCGGTTGCACGCTGCACTACTAACAACTTACTCGGTAAGCGTTGATTGGAATGTCTATCACAATATGGAGCAAGTCCCCCAAAGCAAGACAGGCGATGAGAAAGTTGGGCCTGCTTCTCATACATTTATTTTCATAAATGATTCTCAACAGAGACGAATTTCCAACTATTCCAACGACAAAAACCAGAGCAGACATCATCGTGTTGATGTATTTAAATGTGTGTCTGATGCCAGTTGAGACTAAGCACATTGGGTGGGGTGGGGGGCTCTTTTCTGGCATTCTGTACAAGGGAGTGGAGCCATTGGGCGTTTGCCCCCCAGTAAGCTCTGCAATACCTGGAGAGGCTGTTTCAAAGAATTCAATAACGGGTGCTGTTGGTGAATTCTGATCGCTGGCCGCTGCACTGATTAAAACCATTCCGTTGGTGAGCAGCAGAGATAGAACAAGAGCTACAATTTCCATTGTAGATGATTTCCTCAAAAGGCCTGGCAATTTATCCCCAGGTAGCAGTCTGATAATGAGAATGGAAATCATTACTGGACACATTATAGCCTGGAATGATACCAAAAACTAATCAAGTTGGTGTAAAGACTATTGATTACGAAAAGAAGCATGGAAGATTGTCTGTAAAATTATAGATAACATTGAAATATGTCGGCTTACCTTTTGCATGTCCAAATTGATCCTGAGTCAAATTATTCCCCACAATCAGATAGCGCAGAGCCAATAGTAGACTGCACATGCAAACTGGGCCTCATAGTAAGATTAAGGTTTTATAGACGGAGATTTTATTGGCAAGGTTAGTCATCAATCTGTCAGCGAAATGACTTCTTGTAATGAATCATTTTGGATGAGGGCGTCACTGGTATAGTCCTCTGCTCAGGTCATACAGAACATGGCTGCGTTCTGAATCAAGTGTTATTCGCCTCGCAAGTCCTGTTTGAAAACAGTATTTAAATGATAAAAATAGCCTTTTAAGGACATCATGTAAAACTACTGTCTGTGACTCCTAGGATAATCTGTATGTAAAAATAAGCATCTTGAGTATTTTACTAATACTTAAGGTAAATCAATGGCAACTACTGAGTTCTGCACATCATGTTGCAATAATCAAATGCACACTGAACTGTAGGGGCGCATTTTAAGATATAATATCCGATAGCCAAAATAAAATAAAAAAAGAAATAACCTTACGTTGGTGTCTCGAATGTTTACACGGTTTGTGCTGAATTCAGGAATTAATAGGGTATCTATTCATGAGGTTTTACCCAATAAAACGCTGTCAGTGTGAGTAGGCTAGCAGATTGCTAACAGGTTCAACGGAAGATGGTGATACGAAATCTTCCTATATTTTGGACACAAGCGACCTTTCCGCCGCTCGGTTCATAGGGAAGAACGTGCAAAACCCAGGGGGGCAGTTGACGTGTGACAAAGCCCCGTTATAATTTCTTTGAAGGACAGGCACCTACGTTTATCTGACAACATTGACATTTGCCCACCAGTGGCGTCGGTTGATATTTTAAAAGTCTGTGAAATGGACAACCCATTAGGCAGAGTAATAATGTATCTGCCTTACGCCTATGAGATATATTCACCGCATCATCGTTTCACGTGTTTGTTTAACTGTACAGATTGTATAGGCAGATGAATTTAACGTGCTAACTGGTGAAATGCTAGGTGAGGAAAAACGAAGGATCAGGGCCAGAACGATTCCCATCGACGAGGAAGTTATAACGTAAGACATTTTTCAGATTCAATTAAAATTTAGAAAGCTAACAATTATTTCCCACAATGTGCCTGTAGTTTAGCTTAGCAGACAAGTATTGCAGGATAGTTGAATTTAGGACATTTTCGATTGTTTAAAATTAACTCTATAAATCTAGCCGCCTACAACACATCTTGTCCGTCATATATATTTCGTTTTCAGACTCGTTTTCTTTGGTTAGGCATATACTTTTTTACAACAATCTTATTTACATAATGAAAATACAAAATTCTACATGAGTAAATATTTCTAATGGTTAACTATAGCACTTTCATTTTGATGGACTTGACTTCGAACGAGCCATCTGGCTCTGGCACAGGTCGCTTCGTTGTTTCCAAACAAATGCAAACAATGTTGACAGTGTAAAGTTGCCTACACCTGCACAGGCGCCAATATAATAACTCCCTAATTTTGTTATAAGACATCAAGCAGTCAGTCAATTTTTTTCTAATTTGCCAATAGCATGTTTTCCACGTTTCCTCATTGTGATTGTTCATTGAACCTATTGGGATTTCTTTTTATGTATAAAAGCGTAATCTGTTCAATTGACTGGAGCCCTTATGTCCGGATGGGCAAAGTGCCACAACGCAGAGGGAACTAGGAAAGAGCTCCTCATTAACTTCCACTGTCCTCCGAGAGTTGCTCTTCTACTCAATTCAATCCATTCGCCTTTCAGAGGACGAGGTTGCCGAGTTGTTCCATTCACATAAAGAAGGCCTGGTTGTCATGCAAATAAAATAGTTAAAAACTGTCGCATTTCCCAGCGAACTTCGCATTCGCTTGAGACTTATTTATCTTCCCAGAACTATGCGGCGTACCACTAAGGAGTGAGTGTACCACACCATTGTACACAGACGCTCGCCGGACGGCAGAGACATCACCATGGTAAACGCCAAGACCCAGACCGACTGGGAGTGGGCGGAGACGATGCTCACAGGCAGCTGTCGAGGTAGTCAGAAAGTCAGACCTTTGGGGTTTGAATGGGTCACACCTTCCTACTGTTCTCCCCCTCTGATGACTGAAGCATCTGTCAACGCCTTCCGACAGCCCCCCCCCCTCCCTTTAGTTCAAAGCTAGCAGAAGACGTTTGAGCCAGAAGCCTTGGTGGAATCACAGGCGGGTATTGTTGTTGGGTGTGACTCAGAGGTAAGGTAGACCTAACCGACGGGGGAACGCAGCCTGTGTTGTATGGAAAATAGATCACAACAAAACTGTCACATCTAATGATGTCAGGACAGATAGAGGATACATCTTTTGTTTTTCCATTCTAAGAATGAAGAGACATGTGGACAAGCAGAATTAATGCATCATATCGATTGTGGGGCCACCTTCCCTGTTTGCATACAGACCTGAATCTCCTTTTCATTTCAAAGAGGTAGTTATCCTCTCTTCTTCATCAATCCATTATCTTTACACCCGTGGCGCTTCTTGCTTTTGCAATGACGTATTTGTCTTTCACACACATTATAGTATGGCAAGATTTTGCATAATTCAGAGTGAGTGAGGGAGGATGTTCTCTAGGTCCCAGTGATGGCCCGGTCCTGTGGGCCTCAACCGGAACTGGGAATAGAGTTTATTCTATGCGAATACTGCCAGCAACCCAGTAAGCCCTTCGTAAGCTGCCAACAATTGGGAAATAATCCTTACCAGGATTTAGTGAGTACTGCTTAAGGTGATGTTTTTCTTTGGACTATCAATTCAAAGTAAATCAATGCAAAAAAAACAATAGGTCACTGGGCTTTTTTATGCCCTTTTCAGGGAGACTTTCTGGAAAGGCACTTTTCAAAGGGACACCTTTTAGAATAAATATTTTCTGAGACCTTTTAGAGACTTAAGATTAATACATTTTAGAGAGACCTGTTAGAAAGATGATTTCCAGGAAGAGTCTGTACCAAGGTTTTTCAGAAAAATATATTTTAGATTCTTTTTTCAGGAAGAGACTGTTCAGAGAATAATTTTCCAGAGCGAGAGACAGATTGAGAGGGAGAGAGTGAGAGAGACATCCTTTTATGGCTTTTGGTGTAGATCACAAACCACCAACACTGTAGATATGGGATTGAATAATTGAAATCTCTTACTCCTTTCGAAGTAGCTATGCATTGATGTATTATTGTTTTATTTTTTCCCTCAACCCTTTTGCTCTGAACAGGCCAAAAAATCTGCACGTTACTCCTGGAAGAGGAAGGGGCCTCATCTGACGCGGAGGTGAACAGTAAGATTGACGTGGCCCCTCACCCACCATTAACCAGCAAACCGGAGGAGGGAGTCGCAAAGGAGAAGGCAGAGCAGAGGTGAAGGAGGATCTAATTGATGTTACACCCTGTCCATTTCCGTGCAAGTTACTTGAAAGCCTCTTCAGTCAATCCTTCTAATGGAACAGTGGCATTCATCGTTCACCTTAGCTCTGACCACACGTGGGTAATTGGCCCTTTCTTAAGACTTAAAAGCTCAAGGTGGCCACAGGGACTGCATTTCTGGTAAAGTTTGAGTTTTCGACAGTGATGGGTGGCGTGGGATCTCGATAATTCAGAGAGGTTTTCACTTACCCTCTAACAATTTCTGATGGCGCCTTCTGAGGAAGAGCAAACTTTATTTTAATACATTTTATCTTCGGATTGCAAGAATGGGGACTTCAGAAGGTCTAACTCCTTAATACAATTTATTAAGTATAGGAAATTTTTAGCTCAAATCAAACCGTTCAATTAGATGCTGAGCAAATTCAGTCAATTAAATACTGGATTATTTTTCTTGTGTGGATGCAGGTGCTTGTCAAACCATCTCCTTCAGACTGTCCAATGAGCTTTCGACAGTCAGAGCAAAGCCATCCTTCCGTCAGATGGACGTCAGAGACACGTCAAACTTCTTTGCTCTGCAGGAGCGCATAGGGAGGCAGCAGTAGCGTGTAGGTTTCTGTATGAACACCCGGGGCCAGTTGAAGAGCTTTTCAAACATTTAGGTTTGAAATAGGTCTTGAGATAGAACTCAATTAGTAAAAAAACATGAATGTAACAGGAGTTCTTGTCAAGGATATTTCTGTTCCATTAGTTCTATTTCTATGCATTTGATCCAATTCGATAGGTAAAATGCATGTAGATACGGCACATTTATAATGAAACAGTATATTTATCAGCTGGCTTTTGGTGCAAAACATTTAGCACCAAAAGCTTGTTTGCTTCTGATTTTCTTATTTTAGAGAACACATTTGTAAGGCTTCATCCAAATGGTAAACCCTTTACCATGCTATATCCAAGATGTTTTGTATCCTTTTATCAAAAGGAACTCATGCTACAGGTTTTTTTGGTAAAAAATCAGGAGAAATGTTCCTTTGTGCAAACAAAGCAGTCAACTTCACTTTCATAATTATGGAGGACAAGGATGTCGAACCAAACCTTCGGGCCATTTTCCCAAACAGAGACCAGTCAACCTGCTACCACCCCAATGGACTGATAGGGTATCTCCCCTCTACAGCTTCAGCTGAAAGTGCACAAATACACTAGTCACATGTTCTTCTCTTACCGCAGTTCTGTAATGTAGCTGAGGCCGTCTTACATGAAGAAACTGACCTTGCTGGGGCTTGTGTGTTCGCAGGGTGAACCTGATCCTACTGGGCGGCTCCTGCTGCAATGAATCTGGGACACTGAGAAGAAGCTGGAACAGGCTGAACATTGAGCCCCACATTCAGGCCCCTCCCTTCCAGCCCATCTGCCTGGTCCTGGGCCCTAACATCAGCGTCCGCATCCAGACGCAGGAACGCATCTACCTCAACTTCACCTTTGGCCAAAGCAGAGTGGGTTTCAATGTGGGCTCCAAATTCAAGGTGATGCTGGTGTCAGGACACATCGATAACCCACAGGAGCACACATTTAAAAGAATACGTACAGTAACCCACAGAAAAACGCATTGAAAGTGATTAGTAGCGTAACCCACAAAAACACACATCTCCGGTTATTTTTTAGGGACAAGCTCTCACGTGTGATCCAGCTACTTTCTGTTGTGTGTTTATCCCCCAGCTCACCCACCCAGAGGGCATTGTGACACCGGGGCCAGACATCCTGCAGAAATGCCACCAGCTGAAGAGCTTGGAGATTTACTCTGCTGGACCAGATCCAGACCTGCATGGACTACCAGCACACAGCCAACCACCATAATATCAAGCCTCGGTACCGCCTTTCTGCCCAGATACAGAGACTCAGGTGGACAAACATACTTCCACATAAATACCCATTTCCCCAAAAGAAATATAGTCTAACAACTGAAAGAAAGTGTTGTTTTTCCTTGAAACTCATCGTTATGAAACAAGCAGCACATTTAGGCATTTTTCTAATCTTATGAAGAAACACAGTTCTGTGTAGCTGTGCTGAAATGTTTGATGGAAAAAACGCCACACTCCCGGTCAGATGTATTCTGAGTAGATCTTTTTTAATTAACTGTGGGTTCATTGTAAAAAGACCAATGAGTCGATCAAGTAAAAAGGTCCAAGGAAAAAGACGATGAGGCAACCTAACTCTTCAACATGCCAACAGGGCCTCTGTGTTGACACTGAGGTGTCAACCACCCTCAAACTGACAGCTGAAAATGTGCAGGCCCTGGAGAAGCAGGACGTCAGTACAGTGGCCGTCTCCACATAGAGGCGTATGTGGACCAGTGCAGCCCATTGAACCGGGAGGCTGGGAGAGTCGAGGTCTGCCGGGTGGATTGATGGTCGCTGTTCACTGTAGAGGCTAGCGGTCCATGACAGGTAAGGATCTGAATTTTTCAATTGTCTGATCTTACTAGCTCTCCCCAACCCGAAAGCCCAGGGGCTGACCATAAAGGGATCTGGACAAACACTGTGATTTGCCTGTTAACTCTAGGCTGCACTCTGTTAGACAGTTGTTTCATTTCCGTTCAGTAGCATAACATTAAAATGACAGAACATGGGATTTCTGAACAGTCTCTTCAGAGAAGCTAGGCCTGCAAGAACACGCCAGGACATCCCCTCAGTATCCAGGGTCCCAGGTATTTACTACTGAGTCAAAAGGACTGAATAATTGCAAGATTTGTTGGTATTAGTTTTGGCATGACGTTTTGACTTTAGCGGAGAAACAAACAAATTGAAGAAGTGAAAATAAAGACAATGCATAATGTTAGCAATAAATGTTGGATGACATCTCTGGACCTAATCTAGAGTGGATTCTCATGAACACCTGGAGAAAGTAAACCAGGTAAGAGAAAACACCTGGGGAAAGTAGACTACATAAGTAAAAGGTTATTCTACAATCCTGTGTGGACTTGTAATTACTATGGGAGAGATGACTGACGTCTGTTAGAAGTTTAGAATAATGCTGATCCTCAAAGCAGAATGTGTTGTTAACCTAGCGCATGTGCTACCTAAAGTTCTCACTGGCAAATTCTTCTTTGGCAGCCAACTTTCCTTTGGAAAAAGTAACTCCTAAAACCACAGAGGAATCCCAGACCCCCTTGGAATGTGTGAATACAACTCTTGACTTAGATAGGTAAAAGAGAAGGCCCTCACTAAGACCATTGTAGAACAATGTCAACGTAGAACATTTCACATAAAATGCGATCCAAGCTATTTCTACTTCGTCCCTGAAGTGCTCCAAGAGTGCGTCTCGTGTTGAGCGGAAAAGGGAAAAGTCCACATCTTCATCTAGTGGCATTTGTATTGCTATCTAACAGTATGAAAAATTTGCATAACTGTAGATACAGTATCCTGAAATGTTCTCTCCTTTCACTTATTCATGATAAGAAATGTGGGCACTTCTGTTGAGAGTTTAATAAATGATGAACTGCCTTTGTTGTCTCTCCTTAGACTATTCCTAGAAACGAGGAGCCGGAGATGGATATGTCCCTAAATAATAAAGTGTTGGATATTCTCAGCAAGGATCCCCAAACTCCCGTAGCTTGCCAAGTAGAAACTAAACAGTCACAAACACATTTTGACATGGTAAGTCTTTTGGTTTTTTGTAATCACTGTTGAATTGTTTTATAAAACTTTGGCAATTGTTATTTTTAGCATATTGTCTTATACAACCCAACACTTTCACAACATAGTTCTATGTTGATTTTGCATTATTTATTGTATTATCATATTTTCTTGCATACACAGTTCTTGATGTTATTTTACCAGGCCTGTTGACTGAGAACATATTCTCATTCACAGCAACAACCTTGGGAATAGTTACTGGTTGGAGAAGTGGAGACAGTTGATGAGGTAACCATGTTGGTATGAGGGCTTGTGAAGCGTCAGGTTTAGAGTCCTGGACATTGTCAACAAAGCTAAATGCCTGGTCACCTTTCAGATCAATAGGGCAGTCGCCTCAGATTCGTCAGAAGAGACGCTTGAGAGCGAGATGGACACTGTTCCCTGAGAATACTGGCAGCAGCCTAGCAAACTCTCTGTGACCAGAAATCAGCTGGTGAACAATAGGGACCCAGATGAGATGAGGTGAGGCTTTCACAAACACAAAGCCTCTAAGGACAGCTCGTTTACTGTAACCTGCAAAGCTCCTGCAGTTACCCGTTTGTCCTCTTGGAACCCAGGAGGCAATCCGAGAGAGTATTAACACTGACGCGGGCCTCCACCAAACCTACATGGAGGAAGTGAAGGAGGGGCGGTGCAAAGGTCACAACTGTTTCCTGTTATCGCTTTAAAAAGATCCCATTATTTTACCCTAATCGACTTACTGTGTCTTTGATCACACTGCTCAGCGTCAATGCAAATCATAGGTGAATTCCTAATGTACGGCTGTTTCTGTGACTCTGAATACAGGTTTGGAAAAAAATGGGAGAGTCAACGGATCGTGAACGGTGGTCCGATTCACCTGTTTTCAACTAAAAACTCACACAGTCGTCAACCCAACACAACATAAAATGAATTAAATATTTTTTTAAGGTGCTGAAAGACATTTGTGAATTCAATGATGAAAAAAGAAAACCTTCAAAAACAGAGATTAACACTGCAGGACCAAAAGGGAACTTGCGTAACACCATTTGCTATCGACTTTCAACTGAGGCCGGGACTGCCAAGAAGGTAGACCAATTTGGCGAAATGAAAATCATTGATTCTCCAGACACTCTAACCTCTTATGGAGAACAACGACAGAAGGTATAAAAACTCTTAATGACAACTTGCAGTGCTGGTGATGCTAACAAAAATATTAGCTTCGACAGTGTGCTATAGTGATAGCGAATGGCTACGTCTGATGCATGTACATTTTTGATAACTGCTAGAATATTACAGAAAAAGCAGATGCTTTATGAGAATGGTCAGTCATTCATCACCATATTACCAGATGGAACCGGGCAGGTTTTGTGTAATTTCTGAAGGCCACTGTGCACTGAATGTATTACATTTGCTCAGTTTCACCCTTTGTCGCGGCACCTGTGTCATCAGTGCGTTTTCAATCATCCCGATTTGAGAAGAGGCATCGAGGTCAAGCCGTTTACCCTGAAGGGAACGACAGACGTCCGTCGGGAAGGCTAGCGGTTCCCATATCTACCACCCACGGAGGCGACAACAGCCATGTTATATTAGAGGACAGGCCCCTCGTCCCCAACCTCCAGGGAATCTTTACCTCCCAGGGCCAGGCCACTTGCTATCATCCCAAAGGTTATATACGGGACGCCTATCACAGTAGCCTCTACTTCCTGAGGACTGACCACCAGGCTGTCTTTTGTCCGGCTGGAGCACCTGATGAGCCTGCCAAACCCAAGGCCGGACCAAGCATGAGAGACCTCCACGTGAAGAGGGTCGAGATCTACAACCTTCCGCAGAGGATGCAGGGTTACGCCACTCACCCGCAGGCTCTTAGTCCATGGAAGGTCACACAGCCTCTTTTCACAGAGACCAAAGACAACTGGGAAAACTCACTCAGCGATAGCCAGTTTATTTTTCTGTTAAATGCCTCTTTTTATTGGATACAGCAATGTAATCACTCTCCACTTTTCTTCAGTTCTGCAATTATAATTTCTAGTCGTTTTCTGTTAATAGTGTGTACAATGAACCAAGGACAACAGATCTTTCAGTTTGTCATCCTTTTTAATCCAGATCCAGTTCATGGATAAATACAGAAGTTACACTATAAACATTAAAAGAAAATATGGCAGTTGAATTTAAATTAATTTGCTGAGTATGTGAGAGTAACATTAGGAAAATTTACCCATGACATTGACCATTGACTTTGCCATTCATTTACAGTGCAAAGGCCGGTTAACACCAGAACAACAGAGGTTCTCAAGCACCCCAAATACAAAAAAAGGGGTTTATGTATGTATATATATGTATAAAAAAAACTAGTACTCTGGGTAATTTTTACATATATGCTCCAAGTTGACAAAAACGTTCATGGAGAGAGCAAGTAGAAGGAGAATCCATTTGAAACCCACTGACATACAGTAAAACAGTTAGAAGGGTTTCTTTATTAAAATTGGACCATGGGGGCCTTGTTAAAACCTGAGAGCCCTGCAGCCCAGCAAAGGCCATCCTACACCAGAGACGTCCACAGAGAAAGGCCTTGAGACACTGGATATCGTGCATCATGTTTTCTTTCCAGTCTCTCAGTCCATTAAGGGAAACAAATGGAGTGTAAATGTGGCAGCTACTCGTAGCTCGTGAGCCACGAGACTAATGGAGGAATATATATTTCCTCCATTGGCCTGGTTTAGTGTTTTCATTCTGGCCGCTCAACATTCACCCTGGTCCTTGTCTGTTTGCTGATACACAAGCGGACTTCCCACTCGGCTCTTGGCTAAGAACATGATCTTGGGTAACAGCGAAATGCAGTTGATACAGCTGATGACATGAGTCCATGTGCATCTCTCCCACAGAAAAGCAAAGCCCAACACCTTCAATTTCAATTGAACAAGTTGATTCAAAATCAGCAGAAAAAAAGAAAATTAGTTCATTTTTCCCCAATCCTATCTACTGACTGACCGAGCGTCAACTTTCTCGGTTGTATCTTTGGCCCTGTGTAGATCTGCCGTGTTCCTGGGCCGGCCCGAGGCCCAAAGACCAGCGCGGCTCCGCCCCATGGTGAGTCTCCTCGACCTCTGCTCCTTCACCTCCTGGTCCGGCCAGGTCACGGCTGAAGCAGCGCTGCTGTCCATCCTGCCGCCTGCCCAGATACGCTCAAACCTTTCTGCCAACCGTGCCCTCAGGCTACTTATTCACAGACAACAGCAAGTTAATCTGAGCGAGAGAAAGTGACGGAAAGAGAGAGCGGGGGAGCGAGGAAGAGAGCAAAAACAACAGTGATCTGAAGGGCTCACTCCACTAACAACATCCGACGTGACTTTGAATGCCACTCCAGATGCCACTAGACAAAGCAAATAACAGAAACAGAAAGATATTGCAATCCCCACGGGATGACCGGAGTAAACCAAGGTTGAATAAATACATTTGTAAGGAGACCTTGAGAGCCGTCTGCCATCTCCAGTGTCTGAAGTAAACCTTGCAATACCACACCTGTGGTTACAGT
>JACXGJ010001260.1:0-89083 GCA_016801105.1 Esox niger
ACCAAAATAAACCACAACTACGTGCACAAACATTCAACATAAGTAGGTTCCCCAATTGGAGGCAATAACGAACACCTGCCTCCAATTGGGGAAACCAAAGCACATAGAGGTGGCTAGAGCCACCTATTTAGGCCATGTCCTGGCTATGGCCCCAGCCAGCGCAAAGATGGCTAGGGGCATAGCCAGGACATGACAGGTTAACAACCAAAATAACTAAACTTGTGTCAGTGTCCAATTATTTCCAGACCAAATTATATACTATACTTCTCTATAAAACTTCTCAAAGCATAATTATAAAGCAATGACCAGTCGCTTCATGATAGGGCAATGAAAGCTACACTATTGCCTCAAATGTATGGATCACTGAAGTCAAAGAACATGTTTGAGTGTTTGGGCATACATTTTTGAAATAGTAAATTCTATGTAAACAAATGTACATTGTACAACCCTGTATCCCAGAAAGTTGGGATGCTGTGCAAAATGGAAATAAAAGCAGAATGCAAAGATGTGCAAATTATTTTAATCCTATATTCAACAGAAAACAGTACAAAGACAACATATCAAATGTTGACACTGAAAATGTTTATTGTTCCTTGAATAATATATGCAAAAATGTTTATTTGACGCCAGCGACACGTTTAAAAAAAACTCACACTGGAAAATGTGTGTAATACAAAAATATAACCTGGTGGAACATCTCACAACTAATTAGGTTAACTGGCTTCAAGTCAGTAACATGATTGGGTATAAAACGAGCATCCCAGAGAGGATGAGTCATCCAGAAGTAATGATGGGGAGGGGTTCACCATTCTGTGAAAGACTGACCAGGCAAATAGTGCAACAATTTAAGTTAGGGGATCTCAGTACATGATGTCATTAAAAGTTTTATAGAATCTCGGGAAATCTGTCTTAGCAAGGGACAAGGTTGAAAACCTTTTATTGAATGGCCATGATCTTCAGGCCCTCAAGTGGTACTGGAATTAAACACAGACACAATTCTGTAGTGGAAATCACTGCATGGTCTCATTGTTTGTGAACACAGATTTAAAACTCTACCTTGCAAAGAAGAAACCAGATATAAACAAGAAACGCTGTCATGTTCTCTGGGCCCGAGCTTCTTCAAGATGGACTGAGGCGAACTGGAAAACTGTCCTGTGATCTGACAAATCCCTTTTTGGGAATCATGGACATTGTATCCTCCGGACTAAAGAGGAAATGGATCATCCAGCTTCTTATCAGCACACAGTTCCAAAGCCAGCATCCCTGATGATATGGGGCTGCATTAGTGCACATGGCAAGGGTGACTTGCACATCTGTGAAGGCACCATAATCCAATATAAACAGGATTGGGGACAACATATCCTGCCATCCAGACAGCATCATTTTCAGGGAAGGCCTTGTTTATTTTAGCAAGAAAATGCCAAACCACATTCTGCATGTATTACAACAGCATGGCTACATATTAAAAACTACTGCAATTGGTCTCCTTAGTTCCCAAACACACACAGAGTGTTGTTAAATGAAGAGGAGATGCATGCCCCTGTCCCTACTGAAAATGTGTTTGAAACGTGTTGCTGGCATCAAATTAAAAATGGGCTTACACTTTTCCAAAAACAATACCATTTTTCAGTATCAACATTTGATATGTTGTCATTTTATGTGATTTGCATATCATTGCATTCTGGTTTTATTTGCGTTTTACACAGCGTCCCAACTTTTTTGGAAACCGGTTGTACATTTAATGTTCAGTTTTTTAATGGAAATTTGGAGAAAAGGGAATTAATTTATTTTGGGACAATCACAATCAACTTTACAAATTACATGATATTAGATTTCTGCTGACCTATTACTGTAATTGTTTGAATATTTGGGTGGTCAGAGAAAATGAGACTTATTTCCTGGTACACTGCTCTGATTCATTCATGAACCACAGAGTTGGCTTGAGACTCAACAGATTCATCACAATCTCAGCCTTCATTTAGTATAGAATATATCCTCTGAAGAGCGCCAAGTGCATTTGGGTTACATACACACATTGTTATTGAGTTTTGTCATTCATTTATATAGCTGATCATTTTGGTTGGGAGTGGGTGAATGTTTCAAGACCTGACTTGGTGTACCATCAGTCTGCTTATGAACTGGCTCGTTATCTACATTAACATGGGATGTTGCACCTTTGGGATGTTTATTCGTCAATGTGTCATATTTTGCTGATTGAAAATGTGTTTGCAACCTAATGTTTCTAAAATCTACCTAAACTGTGTAAGCAAATGTCATCTATTCAACAAACAGTTTCTTTGCATATTTCTTTGGGTCAAGGTTTTGGAGGATGTAGTGGAGCCCCTTGTTAACTGCACTGTGCAAAGAAGTGTTGGTTCCATAAGCAATGTGCAGTGGGTCAAGTAATGTGTGTTGGTGGGATCCAATGCACAACAAAGAGAAGCAGTGCAATGTTGTTACAGTATGTCTCAGCGAAATAACACGGACAGAAATAAGCCTTGCCATTGTTGAGACTCAACGTCTACAGCATTGATACACTTGTGAGTTTTGAGTTTGAGAACATACTGAAGCTGGCAATTGGCAGTGATGAGTTGCTGTTTGGGAACATTTATTTTGGACCGGTGTCAAGCCTGAGAGAGGATGGATTGACCTCCGTATACATTTCACATAAGCTGCTGTATAAAAACACTTATAAGAACTGCAAAGAAATATCATTACGGTTGCTGGATATATAGACTTTGTGCAAGGTGACAGGTTATGCATCAGAAGCCAACCAGTATTTCGTAATAGTCTTTGTTTTTTGGGAAAGACTATGTTCAAATTAGGCAATTTATCAATTCAAGCATAATTGAATGGCACATAATTGGCCTACGTTGGAAAAAACATTATAAAGGTGACCTTTGTCAGGGTAGACTCATTTCCTCTGAGCAATGCCCTGAACATGATGGAGTTGGAACATTCTGGCACACTTTCACTTGAACACTTCTCCTTGATATATCTCTGGTTTTCTTCCATTCCTCCTGGTGCCTTACGCCCTTCTTGTACTGTAGCTGACTTTTCTGACACTGAAACCTGGTACACGCGCACAAACAGACAAGCTCAGAAACATACGTGTCCACACACATGCACACAGTCAACTGACATACTGTACTCACATCAATCATGAAGTGACATATCTGGCAATAACATTGAACACAGTCATGTTCCTTAAACCAAACCCCAACTCCAGGTCTTTGTATGTTTTTCGATAATTGTGCTTTAGTGAAGGTGTATTAAAGGTATTTCATTAATATCTACCTCAGGGTAACAGGCAAACAGACAGGATTCTTTAGAGCTCTGACATCTGTCTCATGGAAACATCTTATAGTTACTCAAATCAAGCATCTAGAAAAATCTGAGGATCTTTCACTGTCTCTCTGTGCTTGTAGGTGATAATGTGAGTACGTGCATCTGAGATAAAAAGTGTTTGTTCATTAAATATAACAGAAAGATGTAATGTGTATGCTAACATCCCACAGGCAAGACATCAGCACCTCAAACTAATTATAACGATGCAAATTTCACTTAATCACTGTCACTTTCCCCAAATGATTAATGGGCATCTCTGTAAACAGGACATAGTGTGATGAGAGAGAGAGAGAGAGAGAGAGAGAGAGAGAGATGAAAGACGGACACTAGATCAAAAAGTTTAGGGCAATGGAGGTAATCGGTAATGGCACACTCCAAGTCATCCACTGAGAAGTACTTGACACTTTTGAAGGCTGAATGAGATTGCAACCTGATGCCAACTTTTTGTGCATGTTTTTGTTTAATATTGAAGTTTCAATCTTGTATTATGGGAAACTAAAGATCCAGAGGTTTTGGCAGCCATTGCCATGAAAAAAACGGACACAAAACAACCTATTTTGTTGTAATAGACAAACGACGGTTCATTCTGGTAGCATTCGAGGCCTGTCAGCCAAGCAGGGCTGTGTATGCAAATATCCTATAAATGTTTCAGGGAAGTGATTTCTCTGGCGTTATTATTATTCATTATGGAGAATGATGATTTAAAATTGACTATACTGGGCCTTTAAAGGTTGTTATTTGTGGGAGTATGCATTTAGTGGTCTAAGCTGAAAAATATCTGTCAATGTAAACTACAAAATTACATTTTAATCCTGATTTCCGAGAAACGTCTGACCCTAATTCTCAGAAAAACTCAAGCTGCCAGACAGGACCTTCCTGGAAAAGGAATTGACTACTGATTACTAATGGGAAGTAGAAAAATACAAGAAAATAACAGAAATGACCAAAAATGGCAGATTTAAAGATATTTGAGTTTCACAAATGAAAGCAGCATTCGAAGCCTGCAATGAAACGTTGCTTTCAGCAGTGAAGATGAGAATTACACCATCAACTAAGATTTGCTGAAAATTGCAGAATTTTCTCTACCAGGCTGACAGACAAAATGTTGCACCGCCTTTGTGCTGTTCTGGTTGATTTCTGACAGCCAACAATAATCAGTTTTCCCCTTATTATCTGACAGTTTGCAGGAGACGGGATGCATTTTCCATTTTGGGTATTTATTGTTGATTGTGTAGTTGCCTGTTTTACAGTGAATGACAGCAAAAGAAAAAAATACTTGATATACAGATACCTTAACTGTACATTAAAAACACTCCTAAAATAAGAAGCTATTCTACACATAGAGCATCAATTTTGACCAGAGCCTTACGGTTGTTTGCTTGAAAAAAAGAATGCCTGTCTCCCAGGCATTTTTTTATCTCTGTGTTATACCAGCCAATGTTGCCACCTGAAATCATGAACTAGCTTGAGTTTCCTGTTGTGCATACCCAATCCTCTTTCCACAGACCAGCTGAGGTTGGAACAGATAAGCATGTCCGCCAAGTTTTGAGCGATTCACTGATTGCTGCTCTTATGCGACGCCTGAACAAATAAGTTGTATGATTGCTTTGGTTTGATTCAGGGACTGCTGAAACCCATCAAAATCTGCCAGTGTTGAAGATTGTGTTAAATATTGCTTCCCCCAGTGATGTAGTGATGAAACAGATATAGATGGTTTTACTCTGATTACTGACAATATGTAAAATGTCCTTTTCTTTGGATGCATGTTAATGCAAAGGTTGAGTTAATTATGTTTATTTGGTGTTTATCCTTTAGTGGCTCAATGTCTATAGGAAAAATGTGAAATCTCTCTCTCCCCTACGAGCCGTTTCAAAGGAAGAGATACTGTAAATCAAATAAGAAACAAGTCATGTAGGTTTGAATTTTGGGCGGCACTCTACAGTCCCTGCTAAGAGCATCTTAACCTAGAATTTATTGGACAGGGTTAATTTAACTTTCATTAGTGGATGTGTAAATGAGTGGACATGGCACTATGATGACCAGAAGATATATGATTAGTGTTGACTTGAAATAAAATGTCCCAGAAATCCACCTGACGGGGACGTCAAAATATAATGAAAGGCTCTTTTAAAATGTGCACACAACACAATGCCACAGATGTCAATTGTGATCTGCAATGTGAATGGCATGCCGACTGCAGAAAGATCCACTAGAGCTGTTAGCAGAGAATTGAATGTTCATTGCTTTACCATAACCTACCTTTATCACCGTTTTAATGAATTTGGCAATATTCTAAAATGTCTTCCAACTGCCGACCAGATGCCCTGCCAGCCCTGGGACCTCCATAGCTGGCATCGCCGTCCACTGTCACCTCAGGTTCCAGCATGATAATGCCCTATAACATAAGGGTCCATACATAATTCCTGGAAGCTGAAAGTGTCCCAGTATTTCCATAGATTGCATACTCAACAGATATGTCCTCTATTGAATGGGATGTTCAGGATCAAAGGTGTCTTTGACCAACAGATGTATATCAGTTTTTCCAGTCATGGGGAATCCAAAGATTATGGCCTAAATTAATTCATTTATATTTACAAAAGTCTGTATATTAACAGTAATCCGCTATAATCTTTGAAATGGACATGTTTTCTTTACATTTTGTTTGTATAAACCAAGACTTGACATGAATGCATTCCATTAGTCGCTTCATCAGAGCACAGTCTCATACAGCCAGCAGACAGTTCCTTTTCACAGACAGTTAGTCCTGTAATGTAATATGATCTGAGGAAGAGATTGCTTTGCTCAAGGCTGTTCCCACAAGCTTTGACTTAACCCCTGAACCCTCCAGTCTGTCCCAGAGGCATCTGGTATGAATCGGGGTGCCATTGCAGTGGCATTGGTGTGAACAACGAGGGGAGGATGTTTGGGCGGCCGCAGGCCTGACACACACCTCAGGGAATAGATACGCTTTCACTGCCCGCCTCCCTGGGATATCAACGTGGGATAAAACACTTCAACAAACAAAGGTTTGAGGCAATTATGTTCCTTAAGGAAGACAAGACAAGGAGAAAGTAAAAAAGGATTTATTTGTTGCTCTTTGAAGATGTGGCAAGAAATATGAGGAAGAGCTGACAGGTTGGACAGTCTTGTTTTGTTCTTTTGGAGTTAATTCATTAAAATCTGACCGGACACATTGGTGAAGAATTTGTCGTGACAAACTATCTCACAATCTCAACCAGTAGTGAAAATATTTTTGAGCCTAAACAAAGATATCCAATTGCTTTCTACATCCCCAATCATGTATGTGTTGCAATTGTCATTCATAACATCAAGAAATGTGGTGTGTTAAGGAATATTAAGTTATATAAATACATATATATAAACAGTAGGGCAAAAAAGTATTTAGTCAGCCACCAATTGTGCAAGTTCTCCAACTTAAAAACATGAGAGAGGCCTGTAATTTTTAACATATGCACACTTCAACTATGAGAGACAAAATGAAAAACAAATCCAGAATATCACATTGTAGGATATTTAATGCATTTATTGGTAAATTATAATGGAAAATAAGTATTTGGTCAGTAACAAAAGTTAATCTCAATACTTTGTTATATACCCTTTGTTGACAATGACAGAGGTCAAACATTTTCTGTAAGTTTTCACAAGGTTTTCACCCAGTGTTGCTGGTATTTTGGCCCATTCCTCCATGCAGATTTCCTCTAGAGCAATGATATTTTGGGGCTGTCGCTGGGCAACACAGACTTTTAATTCCCTCCAAAGATTTTCTATGGGGTTGAGATCTGGTGACTGGCTAGGCCACTCCAGGACCTTCAAATGCTTTTTAAGAAGCCACTCCTTCATTGCCGGGCGGTGTGTTTGGTATCATTGTCATGCTGAAAGACCTAGCCATGTTTCATCTTCAATGCCCTTGCTGATGGAAGGAGGTTTTCACTCAAAATCTCACGATAAATGGCCCCATTCATTCTTTCCATTAAACGGATCAGTTGTCCTGGTCCCTTGGCAGAAAAACAGCCCCAAAGCATGATATTTCCACCCCCATGCCTCACAGTAGGTATGGTGTTCTTTGGATGCAACTCAGCATTTTTTCTCCTCCAAACACGACGAGTTGAGTTTTTACCCAAAAGTTATATTTTGGTTCATCTGACCATATGACATTCTCCCAATCCTCTTCTGGATCATCCAAATGCTCTCTAGCAAACCTCAGACAGGCCTGGACATGTACTGGCTTAAGCAGGGGGACACGTCCGCACTGCAGGATTTGAGTCCCTGGCGGCGTAGTGTGTTACTGATGGTAGCCTTTGTTACTTTGGTCCCAGCTCTCTGCAGGTCATTCACTATGTCCCCACGTGTGGTTCTGGGATTTTTGCTCACCGTTCTTGTGATCATTTTGACCCCACAGGGTGAGATCTTGTGTGGAGCCTAGTGATTACCAGTGGTCTTGTATGTCTTCCATTTTCTTATTATTGCTCCCACAATTGATTTCTTCACACCAAGCTGCTTACTTATTGCAGATTCAGTCTTCCCAGCCTGGTGCAGGTCTACAATTTTGTTTCTGGTGTCCTTTGACAACTCTTTGGTCTTGGCCATAGTGGAGTTTGGAGTGTGACTGTTTGAGGTTGTGGACAGGTGTCTTTTATACTGATAACAAATTCAAACAGGTGCCATTAATACAGGTAACAAGTGGAGGACAGAGGAGCCTCTTAAAGAAGAAGTTACAGGTCTGTGAGAGCCAGAAATCTTGCTTGTTTGTAGGTGACCAAATACTTATTTTACAGAGGAATGTACCAGTAAATTCAAAAAAAATCCTACAATGTGATTCTCTGGATTTTTTTTCTCATTTTGTCTCTCATAGTTGAAATGTACCTATGATGTGTTCTCCAACTTTTTAATTGGGAGAACTTGTACAATTGGTGGCTGACTAAATACTTTTTTGCCCCACTGTAGATGTAGACTATAGATATATATATATATATATATATATATATATTTTTTTTTTTACTTTAACTTATATGCCCAATTATTTATTTATAACAACCCATTATTCCCTTTTTTCTTGCATAGCCTGTACAATTGCACCACGTTACTGCTGCAAATTAACGTTTACTTCTCACCAAAATCATGTGGATAATAAAAAGATAATTCCTGCTTTAGTGTTTCCAGTTTCAACAATTTGCAGTTATATAAAGGTTTATATAATAAAGAGGAAATCCCGAAAGTGCACTTCAAATATGTTTTTAATTATCATTGCAAGTCTAATATTCTTTAACAATTTTTTTTGCTAGATTAAAAACCCAACCCCGAAAGTTCAAATGATATATTCACAACTTATTTTTTTGCCTTTATATTAACAAGTCCTACAAATACATAATGCATAGATGCCTTCTACTTTTGCTATACTCTAACCACCCTCTGCTCTTTTGAGAGTGCCAAAACATTTCTCTTCTAACACTTAAGACTTATCCAAAAAAATATGTACAATCAGCATATGATGTTACATTTATCATTTTATCGTCTAATAATCTCTCTGGCTGAAAACATGTCTGGGATTATTAATAATAGAATTCAAGCTTTGATTTAGCATACACAATTACACAGACACTTCTTTAGCCCATTAAACATCAAGTAGACAAAAAATATTATCGCAAAGAAACAAATGACTAACATTAGATTATTTTAACAAATTATGTTTGGACTGAACAGAAAGTTTGTACTGAACAGAAAAGCCTGAGAAAAGTAATTAAGTAGATGAACTAGGGGCCAACATCATGTGTGCTTGTCCGGGGATTGAGGGATGAGAGAGTGGTTTCAGCCCCATGTTTGCTAATGAGAAAATATGGTATATTTTTGCAGATCTTTAACATGTATTACAATTACAACTAGTTTAATGGCTAATGATGACCATCTTGGTCTAGCTTTAAATTAGGTTATTAATGCTTCATAATGCCTTCATAAGCAAAACAAATGTTACCCAGCTTGTTTTGTAAAGGGTTCAGTAATATGGTATAACTGTGTGACATTCTACATACCAATGTTGAATGTGAAATAAACCCCAAATATAAATATATTACAAATGCTAAATGAAAGAATAAGCACGTTTACAAAAGGTTTTAATAGGATTTTATTAGACTGAGGATTCAGGACTTATCTAGAAGTATGATTGCCAGGTTAATGGGTTTCACCTCAAGATTTGTGGTATATGGCTAACTCATGCCTTAGTACTGTCAGGTTACAGCCCTTAGCCATGGTATATTGGCGATATAACATCGCTAAGATATAACACGAATCCCTGAGGGCCAATATTGTTATTAAAAATGTATTCAGTGTTTCTCAACCCTGCTCCTGGATGCCCCCTCTGCCCTGTATACTTTGGATCTCACCCTACACTAACATACCTGATGTACCTCATGAAGGACTTGATAATGACATGGGCCCGGTTTCCCGATAACATGGCACTTATGATGGTTTAACAACACATGTAGCTTTAAGTGGGACTTAGTTACGACAGCCTTACGCCTGTTTCCCATACTACCACGTAAGGTCGCTCTTTATAAAGTGCATCATAAGTGCCATTTTACAGCCGTTTGGGATGGAATTAGGCCATTAATATGTTTCAAAATATAGCTTACTGCATTTTGATTGAGCTTGCTTACTTATCAGAAGCATTTAATATCAGTGGCAATGTATTCAACTACTACTTCGGCATCAATAAGAACATTTTAAACTCGAAGAAGTAGAGACATTTGCTGTTATTTGCAACCAATGAGGTGGACTTCAGCCAATCAGAATCATATCTCTGGAAATCGATCATGTGACATCCAATTATCATATCATCCAGTAGCAAAATAGACTATAAGTCACATAGCAATCAACACATTATTGGTTAACTGGGAATATAAAGCATAGTGAGAAAGGTCTGTTTGGAATACAAATGGAACGCCAGAGAGAACATGCCTTCTGGAATGTTCTTCAATGTTCTTCTTGACGAGGAACAGTAGAGGCACCAGCACCTATCCATCAAATAATAGTAACAGCACGATGTGGGCTTTCAGACTCATGAACGGTCAATTTTGAACACTTTCCCTAAATTAGCCTATTTCTTGTTTTACATACGTTTTTCTTAATCCTCAGTTGACCAGTTGCATTCTGTTACATTTATACAGTCACACACTTATTGTCAATGTTTCTGTATAAATGTGTCTAAATCAGAACTGTTTTGATATATATTTTTTGTTCTATTGATTTGATGATCCTATTTCCTGTTTGTGATCACTCTTCTCATGTTGAAGGATGTGCTATTTCACAAAAGACTGAAGTGCCTGTTATGATCGGTTAAGATGGACTAACGAGTGGCATAGAGCACTCTTTAATTAATGAGCGATGTAACGTGCCACTTAAGTAACGATGCTTTTGGGAAACGCACTGATAAAATAACGAGGCACTTACGAGCATCTTACGATCATCTTAGTGCTTTGGGAAACCGCGCCCAGATGATTATCATCAGGTGTGACAGATCAGGGAGGGATCTAAAACATGCAGGGCAGGGGGGAAGCCCAGTAGCAGGGTGGAGAAACACTGATTTAATTTAAGGTTAAAAGTAAATGTAGTGATTGACTCTAGTCACTTCACAATGCATAGTGTCTATGAACAACATTTAGTCATGAAATATTGGCCATTTACCCCAAACCCTCTTTGCCTCATTGCTTATATCTACGCGTTTCGGAGTAAACCTAAGCCAAAATCTTGAATATTCAAACACTGACCAACTACCAACTACTCTGAAGCATCAGTTGTGGCTGGCCAGTCTTTATTTCACTATTATCCGTTTTTGACGGACCGTGTCAAAGCGAACTACGACTTCTGAATTATTCCGTATAGATGAAACTTTGTTGGCTAAAACCTTCACCATCTACATTATAGTAAGCCTGAAATAAAACAGTTTACAGTCATATTGTGCCCGTTTCTGGTGGATTTTCGAAGTAAGCATCCATGCATGCGTTTTGTGTCAGGATAGACAAACACATTTGCTGGCTACAACATATAGTGGTTACATCATAGTAAGACTTAACTAAAACTGTATATGGTTATATTGCGACTGTGTCTGGCATGAAAAAGTAATTCTTTAGTCTTGCTAGCAATTGCTCAGTTCTTATGTTCCTAGGATGGTCTAGAATACTAGTAAGCCTATTACTGGCTACTATGTTAAAACGGCCAGTGGCAAACGGCATGCAGTTCATAGACACTATTTATGGTGGAGGTAAACTTAGGAGCTCTTAAAACAGCCAGTGGCAAAAGAGGATTTGTTCAGGGTTGAGACAAGAGGCTATATTGACACCCATTAAACATGCAGCTCTGTGCTGTATGGTGAACGACTTGGGTTCGAAGCTCGACAAGGCAGTACTTTCTGTTGCGGGCCGGCTAAACTAGGCTTGCCTGATTTCTTGTCCAGATATCACCACAGGAGAGCTTTGCTGGTGCACTTCCACGATGCACTGAGTATCGCGACAATCTGTTGCACACTTAGGCTGATGTTCCTTCCTGCTTTGATGGGCAGATAATCAGTTGATCCATGAAAGGAGTCCAGTTTTATGAAAGACTGATTGACTGTGGGAGCTGGGCAGGGGTTCTTGCCCTTCACTGTTTACACAGGGATTTAACCCACCAACAACATTAGCATGTTGAATTCCACAAACAGCCAAAAGTGCAACGACTTGTTGCTCACAAATACTTTAATGCAACTTATTTTATTTCAGTTTCCCTATAAAAAATACAGTGTTCCAAAGTACTCCCACTAGAAATGAACTGCAAAAGGGCATGTAGAAGAAAAACTGATGGACTGTCAGTGTCTGGACCACTTGTGGCATCACAACTTCTTCATGACTCTGTCTATATGTGTACTTTATTTTTTTATGGTTTATGTATGCACATATCTGTGTCTGTATGGGTCAATGTGTACAGGAGTGTAATTGCGCCCTGTAGAGCAGATTCAGTATGTATCTTCAGATAGGTCAGGTGTTCACAGCATTCTATATCATCTGAGTTGTGAGCGATGACAATATTCAGCATAAACTACACTGGACAAAAAAGTATAAATATATGTTGAGACAAATTAAGTGTGAAGCGTTCAGGCAAATCATTTGGGTTTACTCTATTCAGACAACACCCCATTCAGTTTAATAGAACCTTTGACGCTTGGAGATACATATTTTGTCAAGTCTAACAACAGGTTTACTAAATGGCATGCTTTTTTCCTAAAGTAGAATACAATGTGGTGCCTTGTGTGTGTAATCATTTTGTGAAGAAGTGGCACTCGCCCTGATGACTACTTGAATGTTAGGGAGAAGGGGTTATGTATTCAACTCTCCTGAATGAATATCAACCCTCCAGACATTTAATCAAGCGCTGCCAAGGCAGCTTGAGATGGTCCCTGACAGGAAAACATGTCATCCGTCTGTCAAGCAAAGCAAAAGTGGACCACTTCATCAGTGTTGGAATGGGGCTGAGATGTATAACATCCTCTTACACACACTCTCACCCTCTCTTTCTCTGACTCTCAGACACACACAACCACCTATGCACAGTTTGAAACATTTGAATTTTCCATGTTGTGAAAAAATGCCGATGTAAAGACAACACTTCAGTGTTTTTAGACTAAATCTTCATACACTCACAATGGCAACAGATCTTTTCTCTAAGTAATGTACTTACCTATCTCTTATCATTTTCCTAATTCCTGGGACCTTATCAAAAAAATCACACCAGTTGCTATCCAAACCAGGTTATAACCAGGTTATAATTGACCTCCGCTTTCACTATGACTTCTCGCAAGGGGCAGTATTCAGATTTAAAGGCGGGCAAGAAAATGGATCATGACACACAATCGATCCTTAATAATCCTATCTACCGTCTGGTTGAAAAGAAGAAAAAAAAGAAGAGAAAGACAAAAGAGGAAAACTTAATTATTAATAAGCAAAGCCATGTCTTTCTCCTCCCTTATCTCAGCACGTCTGAGTCGAGCAAGGCACAGACTGGCTGCCAAAAATAGCCTGCACGTTGACATTAATAGCAGTGCATGTTGAATTGCTTGATTTAGGGTAGTTGCATAAGTGGTTATAATTAGCTGAGGTACGATGTAACCGGCCCATCTATCAATTGTATTTCTATATATGTAGGGTTACAGGAGTTACACTTATAGCGCATGATTCCGTTTTAATGTTTTATTCATAATGCATGATTGCATGATGACACATTTGAATGGATTCCAGAGGAACTTTTTCCATCCTTTTTGTTTGACCATGTCCATTGAAATGTATGGACTAAGTAAAAGTGAGTGATGATAAATGAATAGCCGTTAATAAATGAGATGTCCATGGGTCAGGGTAAAAGATTACGAAGCATGAAATTGCAAATAAATGCCAAAAGCCAAGCAAAACAAGCACTATTAGTGGACATTCATTATGAAATGAAAGACAAACTGTTGATTATCACATGAGGTTAAAAGCTCAGGTATGCAATGCAATGGCCAAACATCTGTTTTGTCACATACATGATTATTCTGAAATTGAACAAAATAAAAATCAGTCAGATGGAAGCAAACCGACTCCATTCAGTCATCCAGTCCGTGTTGTCCAAATTAGCCCTTCCCAGCTAGCTCTGCTTTTGGCCAGAATCTTCAGCAAGAATTCTAAAGGTGTCTCCCAGAGTTGGGACTTGGTCAACTATTCTGTGTTATTCAACTTATGCAGATGCTGATGCCATGCATGTTAAACCACTACAATATAAATACAGCTCTAGGCTAGCCTGATATTGGTTCCATGATTTAACTTCCCTCTCCTTACGACAGGACAGCGATACTCTGTAAGCAGAAATGACTGATAATGTACACTCACAAATACAAGTCATCTGAAAAATTTATCTTCAGAGAAATCTTTAGGTATTATCATTGGCCTGTTTATATCTGCAAAAACGTGCACAGTCACAGGAAGTAGGGGTCTGCAACACACTCGGTCGTAGCCGCCCCACCCACCGACGAGATTCTGATACTGCTGACTGTTTGTCTGTCCGTTGGTGACATGCGTCTCTTTTGCCAATGGGCGTGTGCCGTCTGTTGCATATCGTTTCATGCTTCGCCATTATCAGCACTACCAATCAAATTGGCTCCAATCATGCACAATCCACAGGTTACGGCATGGCGTTGCAAAATGGAATGATATCTTACCTTCAAGATCCCTTTTACCCAGTAAAAATCTCCCACTTCACCAACACCAAACCACCCCCAGACCATCATATTGTCTCCAGTATGCATGATAGATGGTGTCAAGCACTCCTCCAGCATCTTTTCTTTTTGTCTGCGTCTTACGAATGTTCTTCTTTGTTATCCGAACCCCTCAAAGATTGTTTGTCAATTATTTTTTCTAATCTTCCTCTGTCCAGAGTTTGTGTTCTTTTGCCTTATCTTAATAGCCATTCTGAGATATGGCTTTTTCTTTGCAACTCTCCCTAGAAGGCCAGCATCCCGGATTTTCGCTTTGGATTCAGTCTCACATTGAGACTGGTATTTTGCGGGTACTATTAAATGTAGCTGCCATTTGAGGACTTGTGTTTGTTTGTGGGGTGTTTGTTTCTCAAACTAGACACTGATTATTTGTCCTTTTGCTCGGTTGTACGCCAGGCCCACCACTCTTCTTTTTATTCTTGTTAAAGCTAGTTTGCACTGTTCTGTGAAAGGAGTAGTACACAGCATTGTACGAGAGCTTCAGTTCATTGGCAATTTTTCACATGAAATAGCCTTAATTTTGGCAGAATAAGAATAGACTGACGAGTTGCAGAATAAACCATTTGTTTCTGGCAATTTTGAGCCTAAAATCGAACCCACAATTATTGATGCAGCAGATACTCAACTAGTCTAAAGAAGGCCGGATTCATTTCAGCCTTAATCAGCACAACAGTTTTTAGCTGTGGTAACAATTGTAAATCACATTTCCAGTGATCAAATAGCCTTTAAAAGCAAACACAACATGCCATTGAACACAGAGTTTTGACTGCGCCATGTCTTTTGTTCTGCTGCCGATCTGTATACCAATAAGTCGATGGAAGAGAAAGAAGAGGGGAAGACGTGTCCTACGCAGTTCTCCGATGAAATACTGCAATCCGCCATTACCGAGTATTCTACTCACAAATGTTCATACCCTGGACAATAAAATGGACATACTGCACGCACAGTTTAACTTTCAATGGGATATTGCAAACTGCTATGTGCTAGCCTTCATGAAATCAAGGCTGTATCCTACAGTGCCAGACTCGTGCAACATCCCTGCTGGCGTTCCTATCTCCCGGCAGGACAGAACATCAGAGTCAGGTAAAAGCAAGGGCGGAGTCGTCTGCGTTATGATTAACTATTGCTGGGGAAAGGATGTAATATCTACACACTGTTCTCCAGACCTGGAGCTACTGTCTGTAAAGATAGGGCCCTTCTACCTTCCGCGGGAATTCAGCTCAGCTATTATCACAGCAGTCTATAAACCCCGCAGGAGGATAAAACACGCACACTGGAGAGTCCTATATGGAGTAATAAATGGATTAGAGGACGCCCACCCTGAGGCAGATGCTATTTTAATAGGGCAGATATGAGGAAAGTTCTACCAGAATACCACCAGCACATTTCTTACCTGGGGCGATCAGACACTTGACGATTGTATTCACAAATATGGAATGATTACAAACCCCTTCCCTGCCCTGCATTCGGGAAGGCAGAGCACAATTCAATTCTGCTCCTCCCATCCTATAGACAAAACTTAAAATCTGTTTCCCTGTTCAATGCTAGAGTGAGGGATCCATTACAGCTCTCCAGGACTGCTTTGAATCAACAGATTGGCAGATGTTCTGTGATGCAGCTGATGGGAACATTGATCAGTAAACAGACTTGGTCTCAGCATGACTCCAAATGCATCGACAATGTCGTCCTGGGGGGGTCAGTGTCAGGACTTTCCTGAACCAAAAGCCCTGGATAAACGGTAATCTCCATGCTAAGCTCAGAACATGTTCCTTCGCCTATTGCTCTGGGGACCTGGAGTCTTTGAGGAGATCACCTGCTTGAACGACTACCGCACGGTAGCACTGACCTACACAATCAAGAAGTGCTTCAAGTGACTGGACAGAACTCACATCTGCTCCACCCTTCCTGACACCTTTCAATTTATTCATCACCCCAATAGATCTACGGACAATGCCATCGCCCTGTCGGCCGGGGGTGGGTTGTAACCCATTACAAGAAATGCAAATGAGTAAAAGAGAACAGTTTCAGAGTAACGAGTGCTTTTCTAGTAACTTTCTGGGGGCTGTACTCTTTACTCTTACTGAAGCATTTTGTTTTTATTAATCGTATATGTATTTACCAGTAACAAGAATGATGGTCTTTATTCACAAGAATCTTATTTGCAACACAGATTAATAATAGAAATACAGTATTATTTATATTTGCCATTTATTTTGTTTTCAATTTTGCATAACTATAGTCTGACTCTGGAAAACAAATGCCTATTCAAACATAAAAAAATCTGTTTGCATTTCTACTTTCTTAAACCATATTTCCTCGTTGTTACAATGGCGCTAGCGTCATGAGCAAAATAAAAAACTAGCACTCAAGTACTTTTTTGACCAAGTACTCTTTTACTCTTGAGTACTTTTTTAGGTGGTACTTCAACTGTAAGTAACAGTACTTTTACTTGAGTACAGATTTTCAGTACTCTACCAATCCCTGCTGATGACACACATTACCCACTCTCACCTGGAGAATTCCAACATATACACTCTTTGTGGACTACAGCTAAGCATTCTATTGTGTCCGCTAGGCTTGTTCCTAAGCTCAGGACCCTGGGACTTAACTCCCTCTGCAATTGGATCCTGGACTTCCTTACGGGCAGACCCGAGGTGGTGAGAATGGGGTGACCTCACCTCCTCTCCACTGACACTGAGCACTGGTGCCCCACAGGGATGCATACTCAGTACCCTTCTGTACTCCCTGTTAATGCATGACTGCGTTTATTATGTTTATTACTGCTATACTTGCCATATCTATATTTTCAAAACTACACCTTGTGCACAATTATTTGGCAAGTGAGTATTCTGATCATATGATTTCTATGCACATTTTCCAACTCAACACCATATAAACTTTGGATTGAATCATTTTCAGGTAATATGTATTTGTGAAATGAGGCAGGGTGTGGCAGCAGTGAATAACACCATCAAGGTGTGCATAATTATTTGTTAGATTCATGACCTCAGGAAAAATGGGCCAAAAGAGACATTTAAATGAAACTGAAAAGTCATAAATTGCAACACTCTTGAACTAACTAAACGATTGAGGCGTGACCACCAGACAATCAAACGTTTTGTTGCGAATAGTCAACTGGGGTGCAAAAAATGTATGGAGAAGAAAATACACAAATTAACTGCTTGAGAAGGACTTGAGAAGATGAGACAACTGCGCCATCTGCTGCCCATCCTCCCTCTGCAGGAGGCAGGCTTCAGCGCTCGATGTCACCGGCCTTCTGACACCATTGCCCATCATCAACTAATCACACCTGCGGTCTCGTTTAGCGCACCTGATCATCATCCACAGTCATTTCCCCCAGTATATATGTTCCCTCTTCTCCCTTTGTCTTTGTGTGTTATTGTCTCACTGCCGTGAGCGTTGTACGGCTATATCTATTATTAAACTATAAAACGAACACGACTCCTCAGTACGCTGCTAATTAATTCCCACAAGACAGCTGACAGAATAACACACCTTTTACAGAAATGGAGCACAGAGGATCCGAAGACGAGGCCGGTGTAGCGGACGTAGTGAAGGAACATTCCTCAATGCTGGCCAACCTAGGCGTCGCAATGGAGGGGATCCTACAGGCTGTGCGGAGCCTAGAGTTGAGCTAGGCGACTCCCACATCACTGGCCGAGTTGCCGCCCCCCCAGCCTGCACCTACCGGAGTGTGGGCGATGCACATTCCACTTCCCCGGGAGGGCGGACCGCTGCCGGGGTTTCCTACTACAGGTCGACATAGCGCTTCAGGCGATTCATCCTGCGCCGATGGATGCCCAGAAGATCTACTCACTCATCTCCTTCCTGTCCGGGAAAGCCCTGGAGTGGGCCACTGCCATGTGGAACACTGAGGGACCCATCCAGGGCAGCTACGACGAGTTCGTCCGCCGCTTCCGGGTTGTGTTCGACCATCCACACGAGGGAAGAGAAGTGGGCGAACAGCTGTTCCATCTGTGGCAGGGCACAGGAGTTTGCTCTGGAGTTCCGAAACCTGGCAGCGGGTTCTGGGTGGAACGATCGGGCCCTCTTCGATCACTACCGCTGCAGCCTTCAGGAGGACGTCCGAACCTCTCCTTTGAACAGTTGGTGGAGACATCCGTTCCACCCCACCACCTGGACGCCGCCGTCCCTATGGACCTGGGGATGGCTGCACTCCCGGGCAGAGGGCAAGGAGAAGTGCGGGGGTCTTCAACGAAGCGGTGGGGCAGTGCCGCTGCTCCGCACTACTCCTCCGCCTCTAGCTCCAGAGGCGACAGGCACGGCGCTTCCGCATCACCCCAGGTAGCTCATGCCCATTCAACGTTCGCCTTTCCACTCACTCTCTGCACCGTCCCTGTTGAGTTCACAGGTTTTCCGTTGCTTTCCTAGTGTAAGGCGCTGGTAGATTCAGGCGCTGCGGGGAATTTCATCGACAGGGCTTTCACATTACGTGCATGCATTCCCCTTCAGGTCCTTGCCACCCCCTACCCGTAAGAGCGTTAGACAACCGGCCACTAGAGTTGGGCTTTGTTACAGAGTGTACTGTCCCGCTCCTTATGGTCACTTATGGCCAGCACAGCGAAACCATTTCACTTCATGTCTTGGATTCTCCCACGTTCCCCGTCGTTTTGAGTTTCCCCTGGCTGTCTCTCCATGACCCCATCATTTCCTGGTCTTGTCAGGTCCTTTTGGGGTGGTCGCGGAAGTGCCAAGGTAGGTGTTTGGGTGTTTCCGTGGGTTCGACCACGGTGGAAAGTCCAGACAGTGCTCCCGCCGTAACGATTCCTCCCAAATACAGGGACTTGGCCGCGGTCTTTTCCAAAGCTAAGGCTACTGTACTACCGCCTCATAGGCCCTCATAGGCCGGGGGATTGCGCGATAAACCTCTTAAAGGGGGCCGCACTCCCTAAGGGTTGCGTGTATCCAGTGTCCCACACCGAGACGGCAGCAATGTCCGCGTATGTTGAGGAAGCGTTAGGACAGGGATACATTAGGCCCTCCAAGTCACCGGTCTCCTCGAGTTTCTTCTTCGTGAAAAAGGACGGTGGTTTGCGCCTGTGCATCGATTAGGAAGTCGAGAGGATGCACAGGGCCCGCTTTTTCACAAAATAGGCCCTCCAGGTCGCCCCCGGGGTTGGTGTTATCGGGGGGGGCGGGGGTACTGTGACATCTACGCCATCTGCTGCCCATCCTCCCTCTGCAGGAGGCAGGCTTCACTGCTCGATGTCACCGGCCTTCTGACACCATTGCCCATCATCAACTAATCACACCTGCGGTCTCGTTTAGCGCACCTGATCATCATCCACAGTCATTTCCCCCAGTATATATGTTCCCTCTGCTCCCCTGGTATTTGTGTGTTATTGTCTCACTGCCGTGAGCGTTGTACGGCTGGACCTATTATTAAACTATAAAACGAACACGACTCCTCAGTCCGCTGCTCGTTTATTCCCACAAGACAGCTGACAGAAGAATTAAACGTGAAGCTACTAGGAAACCCATTATCCTCCAGTGCCACCGTATTCCGGAAATGGAAACTACCAGAAGTGTCTAGAAGTGCAAGGTGTCAGTGTCAAGGTCAAGAGGTCCAATTCAACTCTAATACCAATGGCCAGTTTCTGGAGGATACTTTCTTCAAACAGTGGTACAGGAAGAAGTCCTCAGCATTCAAGGACATTATGCAGGACAGTGCTCCATCACATAATACTACCCAGATTGCTGCTATATCAATAACACTAGCCAGATTGCTGCTCGTTTACAGTACTATTTTCTTTAAACTGCTGCTAGTGTACAGTGTTATGCATATTTTCTGCCTTATTTTATTTTAATATTTTTTGTCTGGCTATATTTTTGCCTATATATTCTTCTCCTTAACTCTTACTCCTTACTGGTCAAATGAGATATCATAAGAATTTCTTTGTGCAGGATGACGTTGTGTTGTTCAATGCATTTGACAAATAAACGTTGAAACCTGTTTTCTGATAACGGCCCTATGTAACCTACTCCTATTATGTAGATATTCCATATAAATCCTCAATTTCCAGCTACAATATTCATTTTCAGCATTACATGCTTACACTGTATTTCTGATCAATTTGATGTTGTTTTAATAGACAACAATTCGTTTATCTTTAAAACACAAGGACATTTCTACATTAGGTTTAGTGAAAATGTTACAATTGAGGTTAAACATTAGGGTTATTTGTATTCATTACCATTTGGTTTAGGATAAGTTTACATATTAGGAAAATGGCTAGGGAATAGCAAACATGAATTTCTGTTTCAGGGTTAGGTTAGGATAGAAAGACCAACACTTGTATGTGCGTGTGTGCATACATATCAAAGTTGTGCTCACATATGGTCAAAGCAACAACTTTAGATTGGCAAGACTATTCCATTGTTCTTCTATCGATGCTAATTGCTAAAGAGCACGATTCAGACTGGGTGGGCCATGAGCTATGGCAGTCCTCTAATAGAGCCAGCCCTAGCAAATAGGAACACTGGCTTGGAACTCAGACCACAACCAGGTGGGTTGAATTTAGGCATTCACTAAACTGACCAATTATCTAAGCTGTTCAGAGTGGTGCCAAGTTGTGTCAAAGTTCTACATTACTTGTGGCACTCTGGGATCAAGAGTGGGCTCTCCTCTGTTGGAGTATACCATACATTGTTCAGTCCAATATATATAAAATAGGAAAGCAACATATATGTATGTCTTTTAAGGGACTTGGCACACATGGTCAGTGCTGTTAACTAGGTTTCGGACATCCAGGTTGAATAGCCATACCTTAAAGCATATTGTGATTGAGGGTGGCATGGTTCCTATTCTAAGCAGTGAAACATGCTTATTGTGATGTAACAGTAGAACTTTTCAAGATTTGAGGAGCCATGAAAAATCGTTTTAGCGGAGGAACTCGAACCTCTCTACTCACAGCACTTCTGTGTTGCTGCTCATGATGCGTTAGTGCCTTCATCCTGGGGATTTGAAAAGAGAGTTGTTTGTCCTGGCACCAGTTTCAAGCACTGTGCCAGTGAGATACAATGCCCTCTCTCCCTCTTTTGGAGCACGGACTGTTTGTAATGTTTACCCACACCTGTGTTTCTCATCTATGAACCTATTTTAGCTCCTCCTTCCTTAATAAAGTGCAATGTTGGTCATTATTTGTATTCCATTCAGTGTGTAACATTGTTCTGTTTTGTTTTCTTGTCATGCTAATGTTTTGTCTTAGTTCTTTTTATTTGAAAGTTTTCCATTCTCCCTGGGCCTATGTCACGCTTTCTGTCTGCCATGTTACTACCAGACTGTCAAGTAGCTGACGGTCTTGCTATAGGCTGTCTTATTGTCATCATGTGTATGTCAAGAGGCATCATTCTCTAATCTGTTTTCATAACTGGAGCAGTGGTGTTGACGATATTGTTTCTGCACCTATGAGTGAATACCTTCCCAAATTTATCATGGGGTCAACTAGAAGAGATATAATTGAAACCTTGACTAAGTGTAAGAAAGATTATAATAGTAATAATAATAAATGTTGCAAAGTACTAAGGCAAACTAGAGTAGCACGCATGCAACAACATGCAGCAAAACATCTGGTAAATATTAAATGGATTGATGCAAACCTCCCCTAGAGTTCAAAGCTGTTTATCATATATCAACCATATATTATTAATACCCAAGTTACTATGTGTTATGACTCTCACATGCCAGACAGGATTAGTTAAAATGTATAAAATGTGTCCATAATAGAAGATAATAAAAATCCCAGAACAAATAGACTAACGCTGGTTATTTCTTGGCAGATCTTATTGTGTGCTTTTACCATTCAATAAATAATTTTAACTTGTTATGTCAAATTGATTGTGTAATTGTAACCCTGGTTGTTCTGTAAACATCAGGGAAAACTTTAATATTAGGCTAAATATGGCAGAGCAAGAAGAACAATTATTTTCAGAAAAAAACACACTTTAAAATTGAGTTCTAACAATAATGTAGTGTACCAGATGTAGAAAGTTGAACAGAACAAGACAATGTGAACAATTAGATTTTATGAAATGCAGATGGCACCTTGCTGTCTTTAGATCTTCCAAATAAACAACTGAATCAAACAGGAAAAAAGCTAAGATGGGACCGAACTAGCATAACAACATTTGAGTCAAAATATGCAAACCTTTAAGGAATAGGACGCTGTGGTGGGTATGACTGCAAGGTACATAGTATGTTCTTGGCAATTATATCCCTCTACTATTATGCCTTTCTGCAGTATAATTATTATAATAGTACATTACTTCTTGGTCTTTATAACATACTGCTAGGGGCTTGCCTTTTCCTCCTCTGTGTAATGTGGGCCTGCTTTATCAAATGAGCTGGAATAATAATGGTTGTGAAGATAATTGCCCCCTCAGCATTAGATTTTACATCCAGGTAGACACAAGAGCTAGAGTACATACTTTTATGGATAACTGTCAGTATCTTGCAATTCAGTACTGCCTATTTGCCAGCGACATGGTCAATTAAATTTTTATTTCTTATTTTTCTTTTCCTATTGTACAGCAAGAGACCTTGAACTTTCACATTTCGGTTCCTCACTCAAAGTTTTATTTATCCTAAAATCAGACATATTTAACACTTCCCCAAACAATCGTTAGCGTTACTTTGCCTTGATAAACATAATGAACACAATGGACAGAAACTGCCCCAAGTAATCAATGCAAAACTATCGAATGGACGGAGCGTTGACGCCAGTTGTTGTCAGTAATGCAACAAGGAAAATTATTTCTACAATGTTCTTGTGAAGTTTGATCCATAACCTGTACAGTCCAATAAAGCATATCAGCCTATTCTATCATTTATGGGGAACAGGGGAAAACCAAACACTAAAGACAATATCATGCATTTAATTACATACTAATTGACTCAGTTTCACATCTGAAGATGTACTGGTTTTCTAGATATTTAGAGAAGCAAATGTTATGCATGACCCCTGATTAACATCACCAAGGGTCTGTTGGAGACTTGTTGAGGCCAGACGCTACTCTTCAATAAATTCACTCCCACTCTTCGTCAACAGACATTTCTCATTACACTACATCCTATTTGTCCTAAAATAGGACCTATTCTCTGAAGTGACCATCGCACACGGAAAACTCTAGAGACCATTCCTAATTGTTCTTAAATCAGCATCTCAAAATGTATGGCAGCCATTCCATTCCAGTGTCAGTTAAATTCCAACACAAGCACACCTCATTTTACTTAATGAGATACTGATTAGGTGATTACCTGAACCAAATCCAATTTACAGAGGAAAAGTATAAAAAACACTGCTGTGGTCATCTCTATAGTATTGGAATAGGACCAGATGGATGGCAAAAAGAGTGGAAGTAGTACCTCAAAGGTAATTTAAATTAAAAAAATTAAAGAAGGGTTCAATTCTGGGAGGGATACAGTGAGCATCAGGTTGCTTCCATCCTGAAAATTTCAAAGACGGCGGTTCATAAGAACAAGGTCAAGCAACAGACATTGGGGACAACAAAGCTACAGACTGGCAGAGGGCGAAAACAACTGTCCCCTGGCTGAGATGACGGTCAACTCATTAGAATGTCACTCAACAACCGTAGGATGACATCATGTGACCTACAAAAAAAGAGCAAATAGCAGCTGGGGTGAAGGGCACGTCCAGGACGGTTCGAAACAACCTCCTAGGGGCAAGGCTGAAGTTGGGCAAAGACAGAATAATAAGCATTAAGTTAAGTTTGCAAAAGACCATAAAGGACTGGACCGTTGAGCAATGGAGTAAGGTCATCTTCTCTGATAAGTCAAATTTTCTGCTTCGCTCAACACCTGGTTATCTAATGATTAGACAGAGACCTACATACCATGCCTATGAAGAGTGAAACCAGAGAAACAGATCATTTTGCAGTGGTCTCTTATTTTTTTCCAGATCTGTATGCACATATTTGTTGAGGATTTCTCAACATACAGTATATTTACATATGTGCCCTGAATATGTTTAGGGCACAATCTGAAATATATAATTTGCGCTTCTCACAATATCATAATACAATGCAAGTAATATGTTTTAACATTGAAACATTTTAAATTATGAAATATATGAATATGCAGTAATTTAATAAGTACCTATATCCACTGTTGTGATGGCTGAGTGCTCTCTCCTTCTCCGGCGCTCCTCCTCGTCAGTGTACTAACTGCTGGCTGGAACAGATGGCAGCAGCGCACCAATCACACACACACACACCTGTTTGGAGTTAGTAATTATGATGTCTATTTAGGATTCTCATTTTCACCCACACCTCACGGGTTATTGTGTCCTTGTCTATTTAATAGTGTAGTGCTGTTTCTCTTTATTAAATCCAAGAAACATTGTTCTTCATTTGGTGTTCGCTACCCTCCCACCTCAAAACGATATCATAGTAACTGCCATTGTCTCACAATAAAATAATACATTTTTAGTAAAAACACCAACATTTTGACATTAGTCAATGGCAAGTAGCATTTAGCACCTTTTACAGTTTCAATATAATGACTTTATATAAAAAAAGTACTTTTTATGAAAACAATATGCATACATTTTAACACAGTATCATGAATGCACACTGTTGCATATTTTGGCACATTCCTCAATGCAGATCTGCTCTAGAGCAGTGATGTTTTGGGGCTGTCGCTGGGCAACACAGACTTTCAACTCCTTCCAAAGATTTTCTATGGGGTTGAGATCTGGTGACTGGCTAGGCCACTCCAGGACCTTGAAATGCTTCTTACTAAGCCACTCCTTCATTGCCCGGGCGGTGTGTTTGGGATCATTGTCATGCTGAAAGACCCAGCCACGTTTCATCTTCAATGCCCTTGCTGATGGATGGAGGTTTTCACTCAAAATCTCTCGATACATGGCCACATTCATTCTTTTCTTCACACGGATCAGTTGTCCTGGTCCCTTTGCAGAAAAACAGCCCCAAAGCATGATGTTTCCACCCCCATGCTTCTAAGTAAGTGCGGTGTTCTTTGGATGCAACTCAGCATTCTTTCTCCTCCAAACACGACGAGTTGAGTTTTAACCAAAAGGTTATATTTTGGTTTCATCTGACCATATGTCATTCTCCCAATCCTCTTCTGGATCATCCAAATGCTCTATTGCAAACCTCAGACGGGCCTGGACATGTACTGGCTTAAGCAGGGGGACATGTCTGGCACTGCAGGATTTGGGTCCCTGGCGGCATAGTGTGTTACTGATGGTAGCCTTTGTTACTTTTGTCCCAGCTTTCTGCAGGTCATTCACTAGGTCCCCCCGTGTGGTTCTGGGATTTTTTGCTCAGCGTTCATGTGATCATTTTGACCCCACGGGGTGAGATCTTGCGTGGATCCTTGGATTGAGTGAGATAATCAGTGGTCTTGTATGTCTTCCATTTTCTTATAATGGCTCCCACAGTTGATTAATTCACCCCAAGCTGCTTACCTATTGCAGATTCAGTCTTCCCAGCCTGGTGCAGGTCTACCATTTTGTTTCAGATGTCTTTGACAGCTCTTTGGTCTTGGCCATAGTCGAGTTTGGAGTGTGACTGTTTGAGGTTTTGGATAGGTGTCTTTTATACTGATAACAAATTCAAACAGGTGCCATTAATACAGGTAATGAGTGGAGGACAGAGGAGCCTCTTAAAGATGAAATTACACGTCTGTGAGAGCCAGAAATCTTGCTTGTTTGTAGGTGACCAAATACTTATTATACCGAGGAATTTACCAATAAATTCATAAAAAATCCTACAATGTGATTCTCTGGATGTTTTTTCTAATTTTGTCTCTCATAGCTGAAGTGTGCCTATGATGAAAATTACAGGCCTCTTTCATCATTTTAAGTCTGGGAACTTGCACAATTGATGGCTGACTAAATACTTTTTTGCCCCACTGTATGTTTAAAAAATATATAGGCACATGTTAAAATTTATTTTTTTAAATATATGTCAATACATTAAACTTCTGTGTTCGAGGGCCCATAGGGGTTTGTTAAAGTGTCATGCAGTATGCAAGAAATTTGCCACTGTTTAGGATGCAGACACCGTGCAGATGTCGTGCACATGGTAATGTTAAAGACGTTACCACGAATTTTAAAATTGGCTGATGGCATTGGGATTAAAACCAAGAACCTACTGCAAACATGTTGACTTGAAACATTTACTTTGAGCTATTTACGCTTATCAAAGTATTTTCTCAGTGTGAGACTGGGAGGCCACCCATCAGTTTGCTTCTCTTGACACATTGCTCTTCCGACTGAGCTTCAAAATGAAATGTGGTCTCTCTCTCACAAGGTTTAGATAAGAGCTTTTAAAGTCCGCTGTTAATGATAGATCTCCGGATGCCTCAGTGAAAGCAATGTCTTTGTTCAAGGTCGTCTATAGTAAACAAAAATCCTAACCCGGAATAAAAGCTTCATAAATATAATAAAACATGACTCATAAGTGCGCTATACAGACACTTTTTACACACGAGGCAAACACACATAAAAACTAAAAACCATCCAGTTTTTTGGCCGTTGACAGCCTGCCTTTCTACCTTCTCCATGGTCCCTCCTGGAGATCCTGATCGACACAGGACATAGAAGCTGTTACCTTGGCAATGTCCTATTGGAGGTGTGGCACCGTGAATCACTTGCACTAATCACACACATACGAGACTTATTAAAGACTGAAAGAAGCAGTTACATTGGCATGCTGTCATTCAAGAAGTGATGCTGAGGCGAAATCCTCACACCCAGAAGACGTGTTATTTTTATCCAAAAAAGCAATGAGTTAGCTGATGTAATATTCAGCTGACCAGAAAATAGCTGTCGAATTAAATTACCATTAAATCCGACATTCAATGACACAGAGCACTGGACTGAACACGGCTGCTGTCTGGCGAATGTGCAGGGAGAATGAAATCTTGAGAACGAACAGGAGCAATGTTACGTTTTGATTTAAACAAAAAAACAAAAACAAAGTTAATGTTGTTCCCCAGTGATTCATTTAAAAACACAGAGCAATACATATATTATAGTGCAAACAGAATGTTTGATAGTAATGGATATGTTTTATACTGCTTGAGATGTGTTTTGTTGTTTTTGTTTCTTTCCATTCATAAATGAGACCTTATCCTATTCAGACAGGCAAAGCCTGCAAATTTTGAACTAAATAAACGTAATTTGCAATAGACTCACGTAAATTTCAAAAACAGAAAATAAGTTCGCTGGAAGAGGGGAAGGAGGATGTGTAAAATTCCACACACAATCCTTATGTGACTTTCACAAGTAACCCAAACACTAAATGCAAAAGGTATGGTGGGATACTGTGACAGAGGTATATCATGTCTGGTCCTAGAAATCACAACAGACCCCGCTCAGAGTACCTTTCCAAGACCTTCTGATCATTTTAGTGGAGAAAGTGATTATTTCTCATAGGGCTACATACAGATCCAGATTTATTTCATACCACTGCACCTTTTGCTTTTCTTTCCAAAAAAGTTAAAAAGAATGGTTTTGAGTGAGGAACAGAAGCTTTACATTTTCAGTGGTCTCACTCAAAACCATCCTTATCGAAAAAGGATGCAGTGGTCTCAAAGTGTTTATCTGGAGCTGTATTTGCAACCCTGTAAATAGCCACAGAGTCACAAGATTTGTATATGGCTGCAGAGCCTCAGATTGCCTACCACTGCAAAAACCACAATATCCAACTGACAAAAATGGGGATGGCTAGTAAATGAGGGAATGAGAGCACACCTGTGTCCACATAAATCTGATATGTTTGTAGATTGTCAAAAGAGACAGCAGGTCTGTCCAAGTTGGGTGCCATCAACAATTACCATCACAGAACACACCGGGCCCAGGGTACAATTGATGGATTTAGTATTGCCAATCACACATATTCATCAAGATTGATTGCATCTTTGTGTGTGTGTGTGTGTGTGTGTGTGTGTGTGTGTGTGTGTGTGTGTGCGCATTTATACTTCACTTGCAAATTGTTTGAGAGGCAAATTAATCTTCAATGTTCAACGAACATGAATATATTATGCGTCGTACCAAACATGCTCTGAGATTATTCTACACCTGGGACGTTATGCTCATGAGAACAATAATGCTAAATACTGTACATCCGTACTGTACCATTCTTAATTTGTAATTCACATGTTTTCTAAAACCAAAACCAGATTCCATGTAATTTAAAGGAAAGCAAGAGGTTCTTTCTCCATGAAGTCTTATCCCATGTGTTCTAAAAGCACAACCAAATTACAGTGAAAAAAAACTGACAGCTTTACACTATCAGACAAAACAGAGGATAAAGTTTCCTAAACATTTATCATTGCCAAATAACACACAATTTTTTTAAGCCACGACATAATGCAAACCACCATTTGTGATATTTGTAAAAACAGAATGTGTGTTGCATTCATAAAACAGCTTAATATGTTACCACTCTGCATCAAACAATAACAAATAAGTGTGATTGTAGTTGAGCCTCATAAAAAATACATAGAGCTGGTAATTGATTAATGCCATTATAAAATCTGCACAGACAATTACTATTATATTCTGAGGATCTCCACTGATCTTATATATGAAACATAAGAAAACTTTTATTATAGTTACGGTAATGTCAAGATGTAGCCATTGATGATACAATAGTATGGGTACATTACATTTATTTGCTCTGTGAAACCTACCCTTTGGAATGGATAGATGGATAGCAATAGAGAATACACCGATCAGCCATAACATTATGACCACTGACATTATCATGGCACCTGTCAGTGGGTGGGATATATTAAGCAGCAAGGGAATATTCTGTCCTCAAAGTTGATGTGTTGGAAGCAGGAAAAATGGGCAAGCGTAAGGACCTGCCTGACTTTGACATGGGCCAAATTGTGATGGCTATATGACTGGGTCAGAGAATCTCCAGAATTGCAGCCCGTGTGGGGTGTTCCTGGTCTGCAGTGGTCAGTACCTATCAAAAGTGGTCCAAGAAAGGAAAAGCGGTGAACCATCGACCGGGTCATGGGCAGCCGAGGCTCATTGATGCACGTGGGGAGCGAAGGCTGGTTCGTGTGTTCCGATCCAACAGATGAGCAACTCTAGCTTAAAGTGCTGAAAAAGTTCATGCTGGTACTATTAGGTGTCAGAACACACACTGCATCGCAGTTTGTTGCGTATGGGTCTGTGTAGCCACAGACCAGTCAGGGTGCCCATGCTGACCCTGTCCACTGCCGAAAACATCTACAATGGGCACATGAGCATCAGAAGTGGACCATGGAGCAATGGAAGAAGGTGGCCTGGTCTGACAAATCACATTTCCTTTTACATCACGTGGATGACCGGGTGCGTGTGTGTCACCTGTAGAACACATGGTACCAGGATGCACTATGGAAAGGAGACAAGCCGGCAGAGGCAGTGTGATGCTTTGGGCAATGTTCTGCTGAGTTCGGCCATTCATGTGGATGTTATTTTGACATGTACCACCTACATTAGCATTGTTGCAGACCATGTGCACCCTTTTATGGCAGCGGTATTCCCTGATGGCATTGGGCTCTTTCAGCAGGATAACACACACTGCCACAGACCAAAAATGGTTCAGGAATGGTTTGAGGAACGAAGCAATCAGTTCAAGGTGTTGACTTGGCCACCAAATTACCCAGATCTCAATCCAATTGAGAATCTGTGGGATGTGCTGGACAAACAGGTCCGATCCATGGAGGCCCCACCTCACAGCTTACAGGACTTAAATGATCTGCAGTTAACATTTTGTTGCCAGATACCACAGCTCACTTCAGAGGTCTAGTGGAGTCCATGCCTCAATGGGTCAGGTCTGTTTTGGCGGCAAAAGAGGAACCTCCACAGTATTAGGCAGGTGGTAATAATGTTACGTCTGATTGGTGTATATAATTAGGTGGCAGTCCCTATTGTTTATTTTCAAGATACCATGCTGGTAGTATTCAGTTACAGAAATGTACTTGGTGAAAATACTTAATGGTAGACGTAAGAGTTGTAGATAGACCTCACAACTCTCAGTGGGAAGTGCTACCATCATTCTTTAATAGAAGGTTCATACGTCAAACAAAGATTTTAACACAGCACGCAACAAATGGTTTTACGGCATAATACTACAGCATGACATAAGTTAAGGTTATATCTGTTAACAGTCAACGTATGTTATAAAGGGCTTGTCAATGTTGAAATGTATGACCTAAAAAGGTGGATGAATTTTTATCCTCACTAGTTTACATTTTACAAGATTCGGTCATAATACATTAAAGAAAATCATGTTGGAGCAGCATTGATTCAGCCATATAGCTATTGGGCAGGCAACAGTACATCTAACGTTCCTCTGACTACATCCATCATCTTTCACTTAGGCTCCTAACAGGCCATCAGTCCTTTGCTGCAGTGGCTCCCCAAAAATCTTTCCTTCTCCCTATAGTGTTCTGAAATAAAAGATGTGCTGTCAGCAGGAATATGCCTGGGAGATGTCTTCCAATTATCAGCAGTTGTTCTATTCGTACTTTAACACATCTTAGTGACGCACTTGCGTGCATCAATAAGTTTGTGACTATATTACGGTCGGCGTAACTTTATGTAGCTTGATGAATACGACATTCCACTTCAACTTAAATCGATGGCAAGGTGTTATGAAGTATTAGTACAGACTTTGGTAACTCTAGGAGTCAATCAACTTTCAAAATGTACTGTACCAGTGATGTGCAGCAATGGACCAATAGCAGCATCTGTGGCAATCAAAATGTAAGAGCACACATTTGTTACAAAAAACTTGTCGATATAAATGAAAACAGCAAATTTCTACTAGTAAATTTGCAAATTATTTTGTTTGCTTACCGATACAATATAAGCACCTCCATCTTGTACACCACCTTGGAAAAAGGAACTGTATTTCTAAGCTAATGTGGCCTACAGAACGTTAATGTTTATCATTTGCATGTGTGCAAGTGTGCATATTTGGAATTATGACTCCTTCACATCCTTTTGGGTGACTGCCATGGTGAAGTGGTCTTTCTTAAAGCCTGGTAATTTTATTAAGCCTAGAACCCCAAATTCAGACTGACAATGATTACTATATCAGATAAAAACCCTATTACCAGTAGAGAGGCTGGGTAAATGACGATGAATGTATATGGGCAATGAGCCAATGGTGGTATAAATTAACATTCATCTAAACATTGCATTTGCCTGGCTAATGCCAAAAGCATTACAACACATTTGCTATTGCCAACAATTGGCAGATTAACAAATTAATGACCAACTGAAACAAGATAAAGAATATTAAATGGTCTCCTTTTAAGTGTAATCTCAGATATATTGCTATGGAATTAAAGAAATGCTTTCAGCAAATTCATAGTTTAAAAATTACTGGTCAGCTATGGACTATAACCTTCTTTCAAACACATAGAAAATCAGTTAGTGACTCCAACGTTAAATCATTCAATCAGGAATCGAGCAATGGAGTTTCCAAGTGTACAGTGAATTATCAATTCGGTCCGTTTGTGCTTCCAAAAAAAAACGGTTCACCAAAACAGACGCACGTACACACACATGTGCGAAATCCCTGCGGCAAGCAAACAATTCATTAGGCCATTAAATTACAGGAGGAAACTCTTGCTTTTCGTCATATCCAGAGCAAGTAATTGAGGGTTCAAATTATGGCAATTTCCTGTAAATGGGGAGCAATCTGGACATATTATGATATGGTCAGATTTTCACACAGCTGGAATGGTTGTAATCGTAGCTAAGAGTAATCAGAGGGTGTAGATAAAGTGGAGGAGTGCCGGGATTCAGACTATTGGTTGCCAATCTGGCATGCATGTGCCACTCAGAACATTGGTGGGAGGTAAGCCTTGGAAAGAGTTTGTGTTTGTGCATGCCCAGACCCCCCCGGACATTGAATCAGGTTGCAGATTCGCACATCATAAACCCCTGGACCCCACGTTTCACTATGAATCATATTACCCTTAATGTTGTGTGTAGGACTTACTGGGGGGGATCTCTGTTGGGACAAGTCATTAACATTAACATTGATATCACATTCAAAGTCCAGAATGATATCACCTCTGTGATTTAATTAGATGTTAATGGATGGATAGGGCACTGGTATGCATAATATCTAAGGATGGTCTACTAGCTGTTTCTTAATAAGTGAGAAATATAGACTTAATGCAAAGTTTCAAACTTTTTCATGAATATTTCTCCCTTCTTTTCAAGCTAAAATAACGGTTATTTATTCATCAGTCAATGACTTGAAATGTTTAAATTATGTGATTGTTCAAATCCAGTCAATGCAGTTCTTCATGAACACGTTTCATTCATTCTTTCTATTTCAGGATACCCAATGCATTTGTCTAGTGTTCTGTTGGCCAAAAATATTTGTTCAGCTAATATAACCATGTAGGCATTATATTCAATACCCAATTTCACAGTTGATTAATAGTTTTTTGTGGAAATACAGGGTGCACCATGAAGTTGTTTGAATAATAATGTGAATTTGGGAGAGAGTTCCAATGTTATGTCAATGATAAAGGAAACATTGGGGGAGGTTGAGTGGATTTGAGTGACTAGGAGTAGAGTAGTAATGATTTGCTGTGTGTTGGGGAAGCAGAAGGGAAAATATTTATGGATTGACAGGGTGAAATTCAATATGTGGACGCTTGAGTTAAGCGTTTGCCATGTCAGGGTACGGCATCAGTGAAATATATTATAACTGGTTTGCCAACAGATGACTCTGTGGGCATGCATATCTGGATTATTCCAGGAGTGGTTGATATGTCTTATTTGACCAGGATAAAGAATTGTGAATAGTTTATCTCTGCTGATAATGTTTGAGGAAAAGCTGCCAGCATTTGTGAATATAGGTTATAGAAAGATAAACGGTGAGACCATATTTTTCTAAACCACTGAATTGTAACAGGTGTTATATGTCGGCTGACGATGTATGTATGAAGGGGACAGAGGAGGTAGGGTGATGTAACTGTGGTGGAAATCAAGAAGTGCCCAGTCATGGTTTGGTTGGCAAGGATCAGGGCTACAGAGCAGGTTTATTATGTAGAGTCAGTGAACATCGCTGGAAGAACATATGCAATATAAAAAGTGGTAGGACGTGATTCATCAGCTGAAGGGACTGGAAATAGTGATGGTTAAGATCATTTCTTTTACTGTATTTTTTGCACATAAAAGCAAATAAATGAAAAACGATGTAAAAATCTCCAAATTGGATATCATCGTGAAGGAGGCTAATTTATTTTTGGGGTCCATGGACATGTTACAGGGAATACTGGTAAAGGAAGTTCCAGCCTCTCTGGCTTCAGAGCTTGGGTAGAAAGTTGAGATAATGGTGCGTGTCAAGATTATAACTTTTTTTGCTATAGTATGAATTGGACATTTAGCAGGGAAAACAGGTCGAGTCAGTATGTACATCTCTGGTCTCTTTATTTTTATGCTGCCCTACTTTATAATGGGTTCCTGGAACTTCAACATATAAAGTGTCTCAAACGCCCCCCATGCCTGCTGCATCAGCATCGCGCTAACGCCTCTATTACAGAAGGCCATCAGGTTCCGGGACAGCTCCGCCCCTGCACAGCCGCCTCCCATCGGAACCTCATCAGCAGAGGTCCAAAGAGGCCCCTGTAGAGCAGGCTGGGGGACAAGCAAAGGGAAGAGAATGATCACGTAGCCAAGTTGCTCGTCCCCAACCACACGTGAGCTGGAGAAGGAGATGAACTGTCTGGAGAAGAGCAGAGGAAAAGCAAATTCTCTGTCATAAAATGTATGGATGGTAATCTCAACAGTATCACTAGCAAATGCAGATGTGACCAGGATCATTCTATATTGTTTGATAAAAATAAACCACAGATTTCTATGGCTATTATTGAGGATACAAATATGCAGCCTTTCTATGGTGCTGTGTGAGGCTTTTTCATGGTCAGGATGAGCTCATCGTTTCAGCCTGACAGAGTGACAGGTTACAATTACAGAGGCGGATCAAAGGCTATGACATAAATACTTTCTATTAAATTGCATAAATTGCCTACACACCTTTCACCCTGGTAGTCCGTGTTATCGCCCACCGCCTCCCCTTATGTCCCATCCCCCCAGATGCTACCACGCAGTCCCTCTCTAACCCCCCAGTCCATAACACATCACCTTTCTCTCTCCCACTCTGGCAGCCACAACCCATAATCACTGTTCCCCATGGCTGCCGTACACTCAGAGCCCATTACCCATCATTCCGTCTCATCTACAAACTCCCTCCAGCGGAACAGTGGGCAGAACCCTCCAAAGTCCTACGCCTTTCCTGTAACAAATGGCATTGAAATCCTAGCTAGATCACCCAAAAACCCTTAGCCTTTACTTCAAAATGTCTGCTGTAACATCTGAAGCCCCATAAGCTTTTGTTTCCCTTTCTTGAAAAAAGGCTGCTGTCTCTTGTGATGGTCTAATTAACCCTTCTCTTTTCTTCACTGTGTAACATAGAATCAGCATTTCTCTGCCTGAAGTCTAAAATGTGTGTGTGTGTGTGTGTGTGTGTGTATATATATATTTGTAAATATATATTCCTTTATGTTGCTTGCCAAAGCGACACTTGTATCCAGACGGTTTCAACTGAAGCTACTGAAAGACAGTGTTCAAGCGATTGAGAATGTGAACAATAAGTTGACAATAGCCACCGCAGTGAGATGGACGTGCCTGTTTATTAGAGTCCCTTACAATATGAATTTCCTGCATACAATAAGATACATTTGTACCTTGTTAGAATTGTGATGTTTGTAAGCTGAGAGGATGCCTGGCTCGAAAAGATAGCAGAATAGCGGTGAATACTCAAAAATATATGTCTATGGATATTTGTTTTAATGGGATTATATTAAACTGAGCATTACAGAAAGAATCCTAACGTACCCTAAAAAATACATCCGGTTATATCTTATCTTTTCCTAAATGTAATATTGTACACATCAATGTCATTGCATCATTCGAGTTACAATATACATTTTAAAAAATGACTTTAAAACCTCAGAAGAAGAATAGTTGTGCGTGTACACAATATTGACAGAGCACATGTTTCACAGCCCCCAATGTGAATTCTGTCATTTTTAGAAAAGTATTGAGTTTTTGTCTACGTTTGAAAAAAGATCTGCTGTGATATATAACTAAGTGTAATAGCTTAAAGCAGTCACTTTGTTTTCGATGTGCAACCTGTCACTGATTTGATTCTACACGCATGAAGAACAAACCCATCGGTCAAGACGTCAGAAAATGTCTGCTTCCTTTTAGTAAAGTGGTTTAAAATGGCTTCCTCTTGAAGTTCATTAGAGAATAACACATTTTCGTTGGGGACCACTGAAGCTTTGTTTATGGCCATGTTGGCCTTTCCTGCTTTTTCAGACCACAAGTTCTTGATGCAAACCAAGAAAAGTTTTCGAGGAATCAAGATGAGTGAAAACAACTTCTAAGGAAAATAACTTTGTATCCTCTCTCCGCTTCAACCTGATATTCGCCAACAGGGAGAGAAAAGTGCCGGAAAGGACACAAGAAATAAAGGAAGGACTATTGAGGAACAGCCCATGGGCTGTGGAGATAGCCACATGTTCCCCATACACCCAGCAGGCCGGAGCAGCATGATTTCTGGGCAACAGCTGCTGCTCCATCTCAATGTCACACACCTTATGCTGGGGAAATTGCAGAAATATCTCAATGCCCTCCACTGACCCAATCTCAACCCAACAGGAGCCTGTGTGTGTGTGTGTGTGTGTGTGTGTGTGTGTGTGTGTGTGTGTGTGTGTGTGTGTGTGTGTGTGTGTGTGTGTGTGTGTGTGTGAGAGTGATTGTGAGATGTATCCGCGTATGTGTGACTGTGATTTACCTAAATAATAGGATTACGTTGACTTAATATAAGCTTCAGAGTTACAAAACATTTAATAGATTTTTTGTGTTTTAACAGCAGTTCAGCAGTGCTAACCCAAGGGATAAAACAAATTCATCAAACAGCTCAGTGAACTGAATCTCTGTGGCAGCACTTCTCTCTGCGGTTAAAAAAGAGCTAAGGCTTAATGTTCTCAAAGCATAATTTGTCTGTTATCTCTTATCTATTGATGTCAAGGCCAAGTCACAAATGTACCAATGGGTTTGGTTTTTGCAGTGATTCCTGTCTGACACGTTATGATTCTCCCTGTGGACCTGTGGTAACTTTCCATGAGCGCTCTCAGAAGAACCCTGCTCCCTACACCCAATATCTTGCTGAAGTATCCCCCTTCGTTGTGCCCCATCCTCACCCGAAGAGAGTTTGCGCTTTCTTTACTTTCAATTTGTTCAACTTAGTCTTCATTTACATGTAATGCATGCGGTTGCAATTAATTGGCTGGCCAAGTGCTGGTGCAATCGAGATCGAAATGCTGCATAATTACTGGCCAATTTGGAATTATTCGCTGCAATGGCTGAGATTCTACAACCGACAATGTAAATTGTTCATACTAGGATACTGCTCCGGAAAGATTAGACCACTGCAACTTTTTCTTTCCTTTCCAAAAAAGGTGAAAAGGAAAGTTTTGAGTGAGGAACAGAACTGTTCAATTTGCAGTAGTCTCTTAATTTTAACCCCATGGTTCCTCACTCAAAACCAGTCAGGGAGCTAGGAACTGAAGAAAGAAAAAAAGGGTGCAATGGTGCTGTATGTTTCTTTTAAAGATGATGGATAATAGTTTGCAATGTAAACCAACAAATTAGTGTACCTCTGTTTTCAAAGCAACTTTAAGTGTTGCAGCCAACTTGGCAAACATGTCTACATATGTAAACAATTATTTTCTGTAACTGTAATTATGCACTTTAAAACGGGATTTTTGTTTTACAGAACATCTTGTTTTTGGGGCGAACTACATTTGTCAAGTCAAGCGCATGCTAGGTCTATGAAAGCACCAGACAACTCTAAATATACAGTGGCATGCAAAAGTCTTTGCCCCCTTCCTGATTTCTTATTTGTTTGCATGTTAGTCACACTTAAATGTTTCAGAACATTAAACAAATGTAAACCTTAGTCAAAGATAACACAAGTAATCACAAAATGCAGTTGTGAAATGAAGGTTGTTATTATTAAGGGAAAACAAAATCCAAACCCACATGGCCCGGTGTGAAGAAGTGTTTGCCCCCCCTTTTAAAACACAACTCAACTGTGGTTCATCACACCTGGGTTTAATTCCTCTAGCCACACCCAGGCCTGATTACTGCCACACCTGTTCTCAATCAAGGAATCACTTAAATAGGACCTAACTGACAATGTGAAGTAGACCAAAATATTTTCTAAAGCTAGACATCATGCCGAGATCCAAAGAAAGAAAGAAAGAAAGAAAGAAAGAAAGAAAGAAAGAAAGAAAGTAATTGAGATCCATCAGTCTGGAAATGGTTGTAAAGCCATTTCTAAAGCTTTGGGACTCCAGCAACCACAGAGAGGCATTATCCCCAAATGGCGAAAACATGGAACAGCGGTGAACCTTCCCAGGAGTGGCCGGCCGACCAAAATTACCCCAACAGCCCAGTGAGGATTCATCCAAGAGGACACAAAAGAACCCACAACAACATCTTCTCAATCTGCAGGCCTCACTTGCCTCAGTTAAGGTCAGTATTCATGACTCCACCATAAGAAAGAGACTGGGCCAAAATGGCCTGCATGGCAGAGTTCCAAGACGAAAACCACTGCTGAGCAAAAAGATCATTAAGGCTCGTCTCATTTTTGATTATCACCAAGAGTTTTGGGAAAATACTCTGTGGACTGACGAGTATTTGGAAGGTGTGTGTCCTATTACATCAGGCGTAAAAGTAAGACCACATTTCAGAAAAATAACATCATACCCACAGTAAAATATGGTGGTTGTAGTGTGATGGTCTGGGCCTGTTTTTCTGCTTCAGGACCTGGATGACTAGCTGTGGTAAAAGGAACCATGAATTCTGCTGTCTATCAAAAATGCTGAAGGAGAATGTCCTGCCATCTTTTCGTGACCTCCAGCTGAAGTGAACCTGGTTTCTGCAGCAGAACAATGATCCAAAACACACCAGCAAGTCCACCTCTGAATGGCTGAAGAGAAACAAAATGAAGACTTTGGAGTGACCATTGCCTCCACTGTGCTTGACAGATCCATAACACTTTTTTGCAATCTTTCCAGTGTGAGTGATGAATGAGCACCTCAGAAGAAACTGTGACATGTGTGTCTGATTCTCCAACGTTTTCCTGAAAAGTTCATCTCATATCTCCAATAGTGCTTGCAAATCCTTTACATTCATTCTGAAATTCTGATCAGCACAGGATAATGGGATTTTGTCATATAAATACATTTTTATTTGAAATGTCTGACAAGCAGACCAGAAACTACTGTTTTACTTTATTTAGAGGACAATTTTCTTTAAAATTTCCTTTCAAACTACAAGAACGTTGAAATTTCAAACAGGCTCAATTTCTGAAAGGACATTTGACCTGGGTTAGTGCCTGTCATTACCCTAAAACGTACACATTCCTTCTACCTAACACTTTGTGTTACTCAACCTTAACCCTTATCCAACCCTATCCTTGACGGTTTTACATAGATTATTTTTTTAAACGGAATTGCAAACATGTTTTTTGTGCATTCACAAAACGACTGTGTGCTTATCAAACATTTTTTATGTTGTCTATTTCACAAATACCAGTGATAATGTGTTTTGCTGAGAGTCTGAGTACAATGTCTCCCGTCTTAAAAGCACCATTCCAAGTTCAAATGTCAAACAATTAGCCATTGACCTTAGTCCTGCCAGTCTATCCCTGAGATCACAGACATTGACAGATTACTTAGTCTTTTTACCTCAACAAAGCCATCAAATGAAACATCAAATGACCTTTATAATGGCATTAACATGAAACTCAGAGGGACCTACTGTTTTTTGACAGCGGTCCAGTCTTTACCAAGCACTTAAAAGGTTTGTCAGGAAGCAGACTATTTATGAGAAAACTGCTTCTTTGTGCAAAATGTTATGGGTCCAGCCATCTGAAAACCGCAGATGAGAGATCTGCCACAAAATACATGCTTCTTCAGGGATAACCAATTTACATTATGTGCAAGGGGCTTGTTTTTCTTCATGGCAAATATGTTAGACTGTAAGAAATACTCAAAAAGTGCTAAGAGATTTTCTGAGAGTATACTTATGTTACCTAAGTATTTCTCAAATTTGAAGATAAGCCTCATAGACCTCAGATGGACAGCCAAGCGCATGCTCCATATCTCAACTGAGACAAAAGAGCTCTGAAACACCTAAAGACATACAGTCCCCTCCAAAAGTATTGGAACGGCAAGGCAAATTCTTTTGTTTTTGATTGGCTCTGAAGACATTTGGGTTTAAGATCAAAAGATGAGTATAAGACAAGGGATCAGAATTTCAGCTTTCATTTCCTGGTTTTCACATCTAGATGTGTTAAACAACTTAGGACATATCACCCTTTGTTTGAACCCACCCATTTATCAAGTGAGCAAAGATATTGCAACATGTGACAGATAGATGTAAAAATCAAAACAGCATAGTGTCCCAGGTTAATGGAGTGTAACACTACACTGTATGCACAATTATTAGGCAAATCATAATCCTCAAGATTTATTTTATTGTTGAACAAACACAATGCTCTCAGTCAATCCAAAATATAATTGAACCTCAAACTTGAGTGTTTTTACAAAGGAAAAGTGAGTTTTGATCTTTCTCAGAGGAATACATAAGAGTGCAGAATTATTAGGCAACAGATGGTTGTGCAGAATTATTAGGCAACTGGTTAAAGAAATATTTTCTCCCAACTCACATGTTTATTCTCAATTTGTAAAGTGTAACAAATAAGTAAAACAAAATGACAGTTAATTAAAATGTTTGTCCTTTCAAAAATATTTAGTGATCAATATAACCACTCTTATTGCCATGAGCCTTCCATCCAAGGAATCTGTCAGTTTCTTGATTTGTTCACAATCAACCTTTACAGAAGCAGCAACCACAGCCTCACAATTGCTTTTAAAAGAGATGTATTGTATTCCCTGACTGTAAATCTCACGTTTGTGAAGGGACCACAAATTATCTATAGGACTTAAGTCAGGCGAGGAAGGGGGCCAGGTCATTATTCAGGCAACTTTGTGGCCCTTGCTGGCTAGCTAAGCAGTGGAGTACTTGGATACATATGAGGGGGCATTGTCCTGCATAAACATGGCCTTCTTGAATGCTGATGACTTCTTCCTGTACCATTGCTTGAAGAAAGCATCTTCCAGAAACTGACAGTAGGTTTGTGAGTTGAGTTTCAAACTTCAACCCAAAAAGATCCAACTACCTCATCCTTAATGAAAGCACCCCATACCAGTACCCCTCCTCCACCAGCTTAACGTTTAATTCTTCTCAAGTCTTTTACAGTTAATTTGTGTCTGTTCTTCTCCATGTGTTTTTTGCACCCCAGTTCACTTTTCACAACAAACCCTTTGATTTTCCGGTGGTCACGCCTCAATAGTTTAGCTATTCCAAGAGTGCTGCACCATTTAAAAGGCCGTTTACAATGTATGACTTCAGTGTCAGTAAAATCACTTTTCGGCCCATTTTACCTGAGGTCATGAAGCAGCCTAATGATTCACTGTTGCCACACCCTGCCTCATTTCACAAATACATATTACTTGAAAATGATTCAATCCAAAAAGCATTCATGTTTATATGATTTGGCGTTGGAAAATGTGCATAGCAATAATGATACAATCAGAATACTCACTGGCCTAATAATTGTGCACGTAGTGTAGAAAGGCAATGCAATCTTCAAAATATGTTATATGTCTGTTCCTCTCCATTCTTGACTAATTTGATAGCAAAAGCATACCTTGTGTTGTTAACTGTTTTAAGAGGAAGAAATAATTTTCAAGTGGAGTGAAAAAAGATGCCTGCATTATTACAAGCTGGTGAAATGCCTTGTCAGAATGAGTTGATACAGAATGCTTCCAAAATGCCAAAAGAAACTCTCCATCAGTTGATTGGACCAAGCCTTGGTGCAATCAATGTTTTTTACATGATATCAGGTTAAATTCACTACTCTTGGCGGTCAGACAGTTGGTGAGTACAATTCCTAACAAAACCTACATCTTGAAGACAAAAGGTCTCTGGGTATCTGTATGTTTGTCTAGGGGTGCTAGCCAGGGCCTGACAACAGGGATCTCTGTGTGGGTTTTGGTTGTCCCCAATTAGAGGAAACTGCCCTGCATTGCATCTCATTGGGTATAGTTGCATCTGCCAGTTAGAAATAAAAATCAGATGTTCAATGTTCATACAGACGTATTTTCCCGTATTGTTATGAAAGATTTTGTGTGGGGTTCGTATACCGCTTTTTTCCCATTTAAACAATCCTCCATTAAGTTTTGGATAATAAAGGTGTGTGGGAATAAGGGTTTTATTCCTGTTCCTTTTGTAGTAAATTAGACATTATTTGAATAAATATTGTTTCTGATTTTTAAAAAAAATTCTATTGGTTAACAGAGCTCCTTGTTTGCAATTATTGACACCAATCGACACGGGCACTCAGGCGCTGGAGAACTGCGGAAACCTGCACTTTGCAACCAGCACTTTAAAACAAGTTCCTACTAACCAGACAAATTTCAAACAATTGTCACAATTCCTTCAAAGTTGTTGGTATTGCCACCTCAATTTTCAAAGCCTGAGGCGGTCAGGTCAGACACTCAACCGACACTAGTAGTTTTGTTAAACATCACGTGACATTGCTTCAACACCTGCCCTCACGTGACCAGAAATGTTTCAGAACATTGTTCCAGTGCAGTGAGTGTCTGAAGGATGTTGAAAAGATTGGAACAGTATTGAGCGTGTGTGCATAGCAGGCCATCGCAACTTGAGAAATATTTCCGATACAATGTGTTGAAAAGGCCAGAAAAGCTATCATTACTTTGCAACATGCTTTCTTAACAATGCAACCATTATAATCATTTGGATGATAAAGGCAGAGCAATACATTAAATAAATAGTTAAAAAATAATAAATAATATTTTTATTATTGGATTACACTAACCAGGATTTTAACTTGTGTAGTTCCACATAAGTCTGTGACACTACCCACTAAGCCTGCAATGAAATTTGCTTGTGGGCTTGGCAACGACATTGTTAAAGAGAAAAAGTTGTTCAGAAAAAGTTGCGATGTGTACTGAAATAGCTACTGCAAGAGATGATAGAACATTTCAAAGGTTATTACCCACTAGGCTAGCCTGCAAAAAAGTGACATAACTCATTCAAAGTTGTTGCTGTTGGTTGCAGCTAGTTTCCAGTAAATTGTTTGTGATGCAAGTACACTGGTTTCATTCAATAACATGTGATCTTGCTACCCGAGCGTCACATTACCGGAAGTGTTTTGAAAAACAGATCGGAACAGCATCGAGCCTGAGTGTCGAGCAGCCCGTCACTTGTTATCCCCCCCGCTTAGTGTGGACCATTGTTTGTGCCTCATGTATGTCTGTGTTGGGTTGGTACCTAGCCTTTGTTTTGTTATTTCAGTTGGCATCAGACATTGTGGACTTCCTTTGGTTTTCTCCCAACATAAAACTCTCCAGATGTAGGAAATAGGGTGAAAGATGACTTATCAGACCAAAGACGACATTTCAGACTTAATGTTTTTTACATTGTTGAAGGGTCAAGTTTTTGTGTTCCTTACACAAAAATGTAGGACTTGTGCATTTCCCTGTCTTCAGCCAGGCCACAAATTCAAGGGTTTTGAAGCTTGTTGATTGTAGGTCACAAAACTGTTGAATCAATCAAGGAATTGTAGAGGCTGTACTTTTAGTGCATCAACCAACTATTCTGTTGAGTGTTATGTTACCGACATAAACATTATAAACACTTTCAAAGAATAAGAGCATTTTGAACTCTCCATCTCCAAACAATGTATCTCTAACATGCGCAATCTCTTCTAACATGAAAAATGGTGGTTGCTATGACACTGTCATTATGAGTGATATACCATTGATAATAATTTAAAAGTTCAGATGTCAGTATAACCTGTTTCGAGTTTGTGTGAATTACAACATCGAAACAAACACAGTAAAATGTTTTTAGCAAGTATGATAACTGATATTTACACAAATATTATTGTACATTTTCATTCAAGAAAGGCTGCTGATGGCTGTTCTTGGGTTGACAGGGTCGACAGGGTAGAATAATGAGTTGGTTACTGTACACTACAGTGCATTACATCGCTACATTATATAGCAGCGTACATTTATTTTTATGTAGGCCAATGTTACACAATTTTTACCAACATTTTACATTCGAAACCATTGAGAACATATGCTAACGGTACATAAAACCCAATAGCCTGTGCCTAGCTATTTAGCTAGCATTTAGCTGCTATTTTTATGTAGACCCTTCGGTATTTTACCATAGTCATTGTTAACACCCCCCCAACAAATGCCATATCAATACATGTCAATATCAATCAATATGTTATGTTACAAGTCAAATTTTGCTACAGTGAGCAGCTCTCCCAAAATCGGCTAGCCATTCAATTTGTTAGTCACTCCTGTCAATTGTTATCATTCTATTTAAGGTGACAAGGTGCAAGAAGCATGTGACAACTGCTGACAGCAAAATAGATTTCCAACAAACTGTTTGCCTAAAGTGGCAATAAATATTGTTGCCACAGGTTTGCCACAAGTTCTTGATTTTTTTTTATCTTGCTGTTTGACAGGAAAAAGTCTTCTGGAGCCATAAGTGGCAATAAATGTTATTGTTGTGAAATGTTTGCCACAGATTCACCATTAGTGGCACATGTTTGCAAACATCTGGCAAAACTTTTTGTGGCAATCCCTTTAATTTGCCGCAACTTTGCGGGAAGTTTGGAGCCACTCATTCATTTTTCTAAAGTCACCTTGGAGTTGAATCAACAGTAACACTCTGTAACTATGGTAACAGGCAGGAATAGGACCCCAGTGGGATTAGGACTTGAGAGTGAGTTGGATTCTCGATTGCAGCTCTACATCTGTCATGGATGGAACATGGCGCCGAAGATGACCACTGTATTAAACCCATGAGAAACCATCCAAATGCTCCTCTTACCAAAAGCCACAACGTGTGCCCGAACAGAGTACCGTCAAAGTCCATTACCACAAATCATGGTTTATGGAACCAAGAAGTAACAATTAGGCTGAAGATTGTCTTTTCAATAATGTGTTTTTCTTGTTTTTACTTACGTAACTGTGGTGGCTACACTGTTCGCAAAGACTAGAAGTGTCCACCGGCCCTTTTGATTTTATTCTCCTACTAATGAGAGACCTGAGAAAATGAAGAACAATAACAATAAATGAGGGTCTATAATCGATGGCAGAAGATAGAGAACCACTGCCAAATGATATTTGAAATGACATCCACGACTGATGCTAAATGCATATTTCTGGCCGGGGGGATAATACGCTCTTACTACATGATTTCCTTCTAATCTCTTCTATTTCCTCCTGACATACCTTTGACTTGTGCCAAGAGGAAGCTGGATCAAACCAAAAGTTGGTTCAAACACTACATGGTGCCTTAACAAATATGCTGTGCCGATTGATTGCGATGGACGGGGGGGCGGGTTTGTACTTCTCCGTTGCACCAGACAACCATAAGATGTAATACATTAAGCTTTTCATACTATTTCCAGTAGAGAGTGTGAAGAAAGCTCTTGCTGAAAGAGTATTCGGCCGGAACCAAACCCATTCTTCGGCAGTACATCTGCACCAAAGGCAGTGGCCCAGACCGCTGGACTTCCCCAGGCCACACGCCACCAGACGAGCTTAATTATGCACAGCTGAAGTGTTTAAAAGAAAAACACTATTTAAACCCAGGTCCTGTTCCCCTAACTGCTCCAGACACCGAGGAAGCCGTATCGTATTCTCTCCTTCGATTTTTCCGTTCTTCTCTCTTCACAATACAATACACTCATTGTAGTTTTACCTAAAAGCCACTCTTGCAAAGGAATTCAAACTTGCTGACATAGCGCTTAGCCAGCCACCCACAAGATATGGCACCACATAATGACAGAAAGTACAAACAGCTTATCCTAAGTAACTAGCCTGCATGATGAGGGGAACAGGCTTTCCCACACCTCTTGGTCCCCCCACTCTGAAAGACACAGTGCCCTATATCATAATTTTATTTGACTGCTGTGGGCAGTACAAACTGATATCTTTGCCAAGTCATGGGCCTCATGGATACAATATCGATCATCTTCCACATGACAGCCATTGAATTAGGTGAAAGTGAGCGAGAAGGCTAAAGTGTAATACATTGTGCTTTGATTATACAGGTTAATGTCTTTTCCAATGAAGTATGAGGCAGCTGGCATTCATTCTCATTAACAAGGATGGAGAAGTCGATATTTACAGCTGTGCACAGTTGGGGCTGGCTATATGTTAGCATCTTTCTTCACAGCACATTCTTCAGGACATTACTGGAAATTGATAGTTAGCTATAGCTTGTGCTAATTTGATGTGCCGACCATGCAGTGTAAGCGACAATGTATTAGTTATCATAGAGGAAATTATAAAGAGCTGTAGGTCTTGCCATTCCTACACATTATTGGATTTTACAAATCATCAGATCACTTAAGTGCTTTTTAGTTAAATATTGACAACAGCTGCTACTAAATTAATATGGTTTTGTAAGGTTGCACTTGTTATGGTAAATGTAATGAAGAATTGTATGATCACCAGGTCCATCTGTAGCCTTTAGGAGGCCCTAGGCAAGATTTGGTTAATTTCTTGTTAATGAATTTGGTGTTCCTGGTCCAAAATGACTGCCCCATTATAGCTGGTTATATAGCTATAATAATACATATAATCACCCTATGTTGTATTAGATCATTTTATTGACTTCAGTTCTTGTGAACATTACAGGTTTTGAACTTAGATTTGCTATTTAAATGAGTTGAACTCATTGACCTCAACTTGTTTTTCAGTAAAAAAAACAATGTATGGATTATTTTGACTATTTCAAATACTCAGATCAAACATATAGTGCTATGTATCACAGACTACATTGTGTCAAAGTTTAACAAGGACATTTGTTTTCAAACCAAGTGAAATGTTTAAAAAAGAACATGTGTTGTTCTCTATTTGATTTTATTTGTATTAAAAGCACATAGGGCCACAACTACACATAACCGAAAACTTTACCTTATAACAAATTGAATATCTGGACACATTAAAGAACTACAGTAACAGTATTACTAGCAATAACAAAAACATTAAAATTTTCACAATTTGCTATTCAGTGGTGCAAATACACCAGTCAGCCCATAACATTATGACCACCTTCCTAATATTGTGGAGGTCCCTGTTTCTGCCCACACAGCCCTGAGCCATCGAGGCATGGACTCCGCTAGACCTCGGAAGGTGGGCTGTGGTATCTGGCATCAAGACGTTAGCAGCAGATCCTTTATGTCCTGTAAGTTTTGAAGTTTAGCCTCCATGGATCGGACCTGTTTGTCAATAACATCCCACAGATGCTTGATTGGATTGAGATCTGGGGAATTTGGAACCTTGAACTCGTTGTTGTGTTCCTCAAACCATTCCTGACCCATTTTTGTTATGTGGCAGGGCAAATTAACCAGCTGTCCATTGTCCAACGCCAACAGGGCATACTGTTGCCATGATTTTCAACAATGCTCTGGTAGGTGGTACGTGTCAAAGTATCATCGACATTAATGCCTGGACCCAAGGTTTCCTAGCCCAAAGCATCACACTGCCTCTGCCGGCTTGCCTCCTTCCCATAGTGCATCCTGGTGCCATGTGTTCTCCACGTAAGCGACAAACTTGCACCCGGCCATCCACGTGATGTTAAAGAAAACAAGATTCACCAGGCTTCCTTTCTCCATTACTCCATGGTCCAGTTCTGATGCTCATGTGCCCATTGTTGGCACTTTCGGCAGTGGTCACAGGGGTCAGTATGGGCACTGACTGGTTTTTGGCTACATATTAAAACAATTTATATTAACATATTTATTGTAACATGATATATATTAACATCCTGTTAGCGGGTGGGATAATAGATCTCACCCATTGACAGGTGCCATGATAATGAGATTATAGGGCTTATTCATTTCAACTGTCAGTGGTCAATGTTATTGCTGATCAATGTACTGTATATGCACAGCATTCATGGCCCATAATGCTTGTTTTGACATCTTTTGGTGCACATGGACTGCAGCTCCTCCTATTGTCTCTTCCTTCTCTGGTGGCCGTAGATCTTTCTTCAGGCCCTTGAATCTCTCTCACCAATCCAGCAGAGTATGATGTTTGAAGAAGGTGTTGGTGCCTTTGAATGAGGGGTGCCACCATGGCTTTCCCCAACACTTCTAGGAACAGTCTTCTCTTGAAGAATTAACCCTTTGTCCAGACATAGTCATTTGTTTGGTCTACATCCATTCAATAAGCAGTGTTTTTCATAGTGTTTCTCACCCACCTTCATAACCAGTACATACACCAATCACCCCTTGCCAGCCACTTAGGACCTCATACATACCCCTGAAACCATTTACAGACTCATACTTATCTCCTGAAGCACATTACTAATGTAAATTACAACCGCATTTATCAAGAATTACTGTAAATTATTACACATTATTACAAAAAAACGCTATTACGTTCTGTGCCAACATATCTAGTGCCATTACTTGGTAAAAAACATTATACGTAGATGTTACATTTCTACTTCCTATAGTATATACACACCTCACACTTCAATTTGCACTCCAGCTATAATTATAACTAATAGATTAAGCTGACTATGTGTAGTTTTTATAACTGTACTAATGACTATATCCAATAACATTGTACATTCTAGCCATTTACTGTATTACATATGTACTGCTATTTGCACTTTCTGGGCTAGATGATAAAATACATTTCATTTTCCTAGTATTTGCATTCTGCAATTACAATAAAGTTGAAACGAATCTAATCTTTTCTTTCTAAAAGCGTCTCCCATCCAACTTGGTCGTGTTTATCATTATAGTTTCAATTGACTCGATCTGGAACTGTTCGAAGCAGGATTTTTTGCCATCCACCTGGGATATGGCATATCTCGTTTGCCCTGGGGTCATCCTCATGGGGATGGCATTGTTGGCTCTCTGAGAGGGATGAAGACCCATGCTGAGGTTGTTGTTACAGGGATCTCCTTCTCATCACTGGGTTGTTCCACATCGATTGTCTCTTGGTCTGGATCATATATTCTGTGTTGTCTTCTATTTCCGACACTTCATCCTCTAATGCATCTTTACTGTCAGTTTCCTGGCCTCTCTCCTCTCCTGCACACCAGTATCATGATCAAAGGTATGATGAAGAGCCTCACATACAGTAAACATTTGGTCACGGTACTGCCACATAATGAATTGTGAGAAAGGCCTCAAAAAGCTAAAAATACAAGAGCTGAGGGAAAAGTTCTATATATTATTGAAACAATGCTTGCGATTGTTGCCCACAGGTTTAGTTCCTGCGGGGGAAAGATTCTATTGGGTAAAGGCTCTTGTGGGAGTTGTGATAGAAGCGCAAGAAGGGGAATGAGGTGCGTGTGCAATGCACGTGAGGGTCTGGGAACACACAGGCGTACAACAGTTAAATAACACCCCAAATGTTATAAAAGCATCAAAATTCATTTTGGATGATCAAGATGACCCGTGTGGACATCTGATAATGGAGCCTTATAGCAATCAGATTAAATTTACTTAATTTCTCTGGGAGAAATCCATTTTTCAGGGAGAAATCACCGATCCAATTAGACCGGATCACAAAACAAGGGTTAAAAGCTATTTTCAGCAGTGATGCTGATATTGTTATAATGTGAGAATGACTGCCAATCTACAAAAAAGCTGGGACGCTGCTCAAAATGAAAACAGAATGCAATGATGTACAAATAATTTAAATCCTATATTCAATAGAAAATAATACAAAGACAACATGTCAAATGTTGAAACTGAGATCTTTTTTGTTTCTTGAAAAATATATGCCCACATTGAATTTGATGCCAGCATGTTTGAAAAATGTTGGGACAGAGACAGAGGCAACAAAAGCCTGGAAAAGTTGTGTCATGGTAAAAACTAAACCTGGTGGAATATCACATAATAAATTAGGTCAATTGGAAACAGGTCAGCAACATGATCGGGTATTTAAATCTCATACCAGAGAGGATGGGTCGGTCAGAAGTGAGGATGGTGAGGGGTTGAAGACTGTGAAAAAATCTCAACATAAAATTGCAGGGTTTGGGGATCTCATCATCTACAGTACATAATATTATTCAAAGTGTCAGAGAATCCCGAGAAATCTCTGTATGCAAGGGACAGCCCGAAAACCAATATTGGATGGCCATGATCTTTGGACCTTCAGGCGGCACTGCATTAAAAATAGACACAATTCTGGACATCACTGCATGGGCTCAGGAACACTTCTGAAAACCCCTGTCGCAGAATGTTGCATCCACAAATGCAAGTTACAATGCTACAATGCAAAGGGGAAACCTAAAATAAACAAGATCCAGAAATGCCAACGCCTTCTCTGGCTCCAAGCTCATTGAAGATGGGCTGAGACGGAGTGAAAATCTGTCTTGTGGTCTGACTTATCAAAATGAAATTATTTATGAAATTATTTTTGTGAAACCTGGACTTAAGAGGAGAGGGACCATCCAGCTTCGAATCAGCGCTTGATCAGCTTCAAAGTCAGCATTCATGATGGTATGGGGCTGCATTATCCCACAAGCCATGGGTGACTTGCATCTGTGAAGGCACCATTACTGCTGAACAATATATACAGGTTTTGGAACAACACATGCTGCCATCCATGACGTCTTTTTCAGGGAAGGACTTGCTTATTCCACCAGGAAATACCAAACCTGCATATATCACCACAGCATGGCTCTGTAAAAGAGTCCAGGTGCTAAAGTTTCTTCCTTCCAGTCCAGGCATGTCCCCCATTGAAAATATTTGGCACATTATGAAACAAAATATACAACAAAGGAGACATTTAACTGTTGAACAGTTGAAATCCAAAACATTTTACATTCATAACAACAGCAATAAGTCTTCTCAGTTCCCAAACACAGAGTATTGTTAATAAAAGAGGTGATGCAACACTGTAATAAACATACCCCCGTCGCAATGTTTTTAAAACATGCTTGTCACGTCTTCCGACCCACCTACACCCTCATCTGGTCAGTCGTGGCTCCAGCGACCTCACCAGCCATCTAGCTGCCATCGCCCCCATTCATGACAACTGGTCTGTTAATTGTCTTGTCCCCATCATCCCACCTGGTTCCCATTATCTCATCTGTGTGTGTATATAGAGCTCTGAAGAAAATTAAGAGACCACTGCACCTTTTTCTTTCCTTTCAAAAAAGTTGAAATGGAAAGTTTTGAGTGAAAAACCGAAGCATTCACTACAGTGGTCTCTTAATTTTAACCCTTCTGTTTCTCCCTCAAAACCTTCCTTTTCTACTTTTTTGGAAAGGAAAGACAAAGGTGCAGTGGACCCTTAATTAATTCCGTATCTGTACGTTAATGTCTCCTCTGCCCCTCATTTTGTGTGTGTCAGTGTTACATGTTACGTGTTTTAATTTATGTGGACATTACCACAGGGATAAACGATTTGCCCATCATTGCATTTGGTTTTTAACTGCATTTTATCCAGCTTCCCAATATTTTTGGAAAAGGGGGTTGAAAACAACTGTCTTAAACAACTGTTAGTTGACATAGCTTATTGCATGACTGCCTGTGACCAACAGGAAAACTGTCGAACTAACCAATTGCTTTAATCGCATATGGTGCACTGTATACCTGATCCATTTATCCACTACTGTGTTACAGCAATAGATCACAAATGTTGCTAAAGTGCTTTATACCAAGTCGCAATGTTTTGAGTTTGTGATTGGACCCTTCCTAATGTAATATTCCCATGCATGAAATTCATAAAAATAACCACATTCCCACAATTTAGTTAGAGGTGGACTCTGTTGCTTGACCCAATTCTTAATTTTCTTTTTCCAAGTCGACGGCCAAAGAAAACATGGACACACAGCTGTAAACATCCGCAACATTTGCATCGAGGCGTACAGTCAGCATTTTTAAAGAACTAGGTCAATTTTTTGGGGAAGTGTGAACTTAAAAAAGATAAAATCTGGGCCTATATCTCCTAAACAAAAACAGACGGTGCTGATCCATGAGCAGATTTCCTTTTAATATTACATTATAAAAGGACAGGAGACAGCTGATCCTTAATCAATACACTTTCCAAATACATACTCAAATAATTTATGTTCATCTTTTCATTATCTGAAAATGTTTGGGCTTCAAGGCCTAGGTCGGTCGTGGTTTCTGTCCACAAGGCCCTTGTTACTAACTTGCAGCACAGCCACGTCAATAGGTGTTTGAATCCAGGATGTGATTCACTAATCATGCAACGGGGGCCAGCAGAGGGGGCTTCAAATCAGCCCAGTGTAGCTCATGGAGGACCTTTGGATGTCTGACAGCCTTGTCTTTTCTCTTTGTGTTCAACCACACTCTGTGTTACATCAGGAAACGGCGAGTTCTTTTATGGATTTTGGCTGTGAAATACCATTTGCTTTGCATTGAAGGACACACATTTTGACTGTCGTGAACCTGCATTGGAGTTGTTGTGACAATGCAATGCTATAATCGTGATATGGATATTATTAAGTTGAAGGGAAACCAACATTTTGCTAATAAAATTAGTACATATGAATATAAGAGTGGAGGTGTACTGATTATATTAATGTGTGGGAGTTGGTTTCAAGGTTTAGTTGCTCTGGAAAAAAGCATGATGTTCTGTGAACTCAAAATTATACAGGCAATATATTCATTATTTCGTTTTTTCCTAATCCTGAAAATAGTCTGTGGGCCTCTAACAGGCACTTAGAACCTCAGCCAGTTATTCATTTAATTGCATAGGGTATGGTAAATATGATGTTTGATCAAAGTCAAAAGCTGCTAAACCATCTGTAAAACCACAGTCATTTGAGGTATAAACGAGCACATTACAAATTATGCAGAAGAGAGTCTAGGAACAAGATCCTCTGTTTAGATAGTCACACAGAAGCTTCAGCATCCATTTTAAGGGTAATCTAAGTACCACTGCTGTATAAATGACTGACGTACATATGGGGTAATGCCAAAAAGGCCAGACAGTTTTCCAGAAAGAAGTGTTGGGTCTAAAATAATCTTTTCCCTTGAAATATGTTAGTTGAAAAGTTTTTATTCATCCTCTTAAATAGCATCTCTTTTACATGTCATTAATTGGCAGCTGCTCTGTAGAGATATGATAGAGACTTGCCACCTCAAACTCCAATAGAGGATAAGCTCCAATATCCTTCCAGTCTACCCTCCCCAAGAAGATTTTAAAGAAGCAAGGAGTCCAGAAGATTCATGCAAATAATTTTGCGATTCACCCTTGCACATCCCATTATCCCAGTTGTTTTCCCTTTAGTTTGGAAGCCAAGCCTCATTCCTTAACCTGATGCTCTGTGGCGCAGCGCAAAACTCGGGATGTTTATTGTTTTTGCTGACACTGTCCCTTCAGGGCCAGAGGGAGATTGTGCTTTTATGACTTCTCAAGTATTTTCCCACAGTTGAGGGAGGACTGTGGCCGGGGGTGACGGAGGGGTTGGGTGTCCCTGACCTGGTCGGATACGTTTTTTCCTTCTTTTGCCTGTGGAAGACCTTGTGCTTTGTCTGCCAAAGTTGTCACCTTGCCTTGTTGAGGAAGCTTCTGCATGGACTGTATACGGCGTTTGTGCTCTGCCAGTCGGTTTTAGTAACAGTGTTTAACACTAGGACCGCCAAGCCTTTTGAATGAACATTAACAGCCAGACACGAACGCCGTTTCTCATCATTAGCATACGAATCGTCCTTATGAGCATACACTTCCCCTTCCGCAGCTTCACCTTCCTGCCAGAGCATCGGTTCATCTACTGGATCATCAAACTATGTAGAAAAGTCTAAAAAAAATAATGAATAGCAGAATTTGTTTTCTGTAAATGTTTAATGAATTTGAAAAAATACCTGAATGTGTTGTTATTGTAGGTCATATCATATGAAGAAAAAATATATATAAAAAGAATGCATAGATACAAGATACAATGAATATTTCTGAGAACACAGGCTAGAGTATTTTGTTTGTTTATTATGCCCTACAAATGTACAAAAAGAAAATTACACAACACTCAAATTAATAAAAAAATTAATTTCATATTTCATATTGATTTCATTTTGGTGATGTACAGGGTAAAGTAGAAGACATTATCGACTAGTTTGTGATGATGAGAGGATATTGGCATGAATAGCCCAACATAGACCCAAAGCACGGTTGCTTGATAAACACAATACAGTGAAGTCAGGGCACTGAATCCTCGGGTTTGGTTTGCAATGGTGAACTAACTGCTGTAAACTGGGTCTGAGTTGCATCCGACTTTCTCACTGAGTTCAGATGATATACAATTACTACCCTTATCATTCTTCATCATTACACTTCAGTCACATGCATAGCTGTGTCTGGGTTGATCAGGGGATTATCGCCCATTCATCCATTGATGTCATTGCTATTTCATTGCAATTCCTTAGATATGATGCAACTTTACTGTCATCAAACAAGAACAAATATACTACAGTATAACGACTGAAAAAGAATGTAAACAGCATGTGCACAGTTTCAAAGAGTGATTTACAGAATCGCTACTCTGCAGTAAAATAAGCAGAGAAAATTCAGAGCGATGATAGAATGGGCATGTAATGCATTGGATTTCTCTCCTAATAAAAGCACTAACGATGCAATACATTTGTTGCCTGGATGATTGGTGATATTTGGTTTTAATTATTAATTATTTTTGATTAATTATTTAGCCTGATACATTTGTAGAATCTTACTGTTCTTCGGTAAAAATAGCAGAGACGATTCAAAGAGAGTTGATAGGACATGCATGCGGTTTTGTTTTTCAAAAAGTTTGTTGAATCTGTGATTATTAAAGAATGTCTGGTATTTCATTTTGTGAATAATTATTTAGATTTACATTTTAGATTGACATTTGATAAAAATGGAAAAAAATGGTAACATGTGATACATACATTGAATTGTCATGGAGCCTAAATCGTTTTTATTATCTTTCAATCGTAGCCTAAAGGAATTGGTGAATGATCAGGGAAATCTTGTATTCCATTTGTGTGCTCTTTCAAATTCAACCAAGACTCTATCATTCACTTAGGGTATCATGCATTCATCCATTGACATTATGCATTCAATGAGGGATGATTAGCGCCATGGTACAATTTGGCTACCAATGCTAAAGTGGGCTGATCAGAAAACAGGGGGAACATAACAGGCAAATCATCTCTAAATTGTTTTCCTTTATTGAGTTTAGAAATGAACAATGTAATATATGCCTATTTAGGAAAAGGCCTGGAAGGAGGAATGTGTAGCTTTCAAAAGGGCAATTACAAACTCAAACGCCAATTCACGTAGGTATTTGGTGGTCCTAGTGTTAAGCACCAGCAGGCTTTACTGCCACTGTAATGGCTCCTGTATCTGCCCCTGCCAGATACTATTATAAAAGATATGCAATATCTTGTCATTAAAACACGTGTACAACGGAACATAGAGCAAAAAAATCTTCTCCTGCCCAGTCTGATCTTTCAAATGGTGTGAAAACGGGGAAAGTATAATACCTGCAAAATCTGTGGGCGTGTGGGAGGCACAGCATTTCAGAGACTAGCCACAGTACAAAGGCACAATGTACCAGACATGAGACGTGTCACGGTTCTTGTAGTGGTAGAGGACGGACCAGGAGCAGGCACAGGTGGTTGTCACTGACTTCTGACAACACAGTGACATGGAACATTGACAAACAACTGAGGGGAGCAGAGAAGAAACATTTAAACACAGACTAATGGATTGATTGGGTCCTGGGGTGAACAATGATTGACAAGACAAGACAAATGAATTTGTTAAAATGTTACAGAAAGTCTGTATAGCATCTACAGGCACACATTTGGGACTGAAAATAAAGTGCTACCTAATGTACAGTATAACATCAAGAGTAGGCATTCTGATAAAAGTATGTCTTAAGTCTTGCTTTGAAAGCCATGATTGACAAGTCCCACGTTCCACAGATTAGATCGATTCAACTCAGATGTCCTTAATTTTTGGTTTTAAATCTTCATGTCAATGATTAAAATAAATTGTCATATGATGGAGATGATCTTGTCATTTTTTTATTCTTGATTTAGCTTAAAGGCACCTAAAATTAAGAATGTTGTATTTCTATGATATAATGGTCTATGTTTTAGATTAAAACACTATGTTCTCATTGTAAAGTGAGCGCTATGTAAAGATGTAAAAACATAACAAAAATGCTCTCTATTTTGATTTTAAAAAAATGCCAGGGCTAGGAGACCCATTGCATGCAAGTAATATCGATAATTTACCAGAAATCAAGAAACATAATGTACAACCCTCCATGAATAAGATGTACTGCTGAACTAATCATCAGGAAATTCCTTGAATAGAATTTGGTTTCCCATTTAGCTAATGTTATTTCTACAGTATTTTATTCTGACATTACCTCACTTCAGCTAGCTTGATAGGCACAGCAGTGTCGTAATGTCAATCTTATCCGACTTTGTGGGATTTCAGGAATCTCACAAAGCTAGATGTTGTGGCTATCGCATCCGTAATTTTTGTCTTGTATGCTCTCACTCCAAGTGATCCTTAATTAATCTGAACCTGTTCAAACCTGATCAATGATACATTTTGATTACAATGTAGAGAATAGTGTGGCTCTTAAATTACATACAACACTGTAGTTTGGATTAAGTGTATTGGATAAAATTCACTACAATACACATATGTAGACAAAAATAAATACTGGTCACCATCCATAAAACCTTAATGGCTCAAAGTAAGTAAAAATAGATTTTTTTTTAATAATGTCTATTGATTTAAATATGAACATGTGTATTAACCATACAATGTCTAGTCCCAAATCCTTTAAACGTTCTCTCTTCTTTTTTCCTCCATTTGGCTGGGCCACTGAAAGACAATCAGAATTGTGTCCTGAGGCCACTCTAGTGTTGTCTTTGCTTTCCCTTTTGATTGTAGTCGTGCTAAAGGATTAATCTTCACCCCAGTATGAGGACATGCGTGCTTTGGATCAGGATTTCTTCAAGGACCTCTCTGCATATTTTGCTCCGTCCATCATTCCCAACCCCTGCTGCCTGAAAAGCATCCCCACAGCAGGATGCTCCTGATACCACGCTTCACATTGGGACTGTATTAACCAGGGAATGAGAAGTACCTTGTTTATTTTGCCAGACGCATAGCTTGGCTATCAGGCCTTATAGTTATATTTTAGATCATATTTTTTCTGATCTCATCCTCAAGATGGCATGTCATATGCTTTTCACTTAAGTGCTTCCATTTAGCCTCTCTATCATAAATGCCTAATTAATGGAGTTTTACAGATAAACTAAAGCTCTATTAGAGTGGTCATAGAGTTCCTATTCCCATAGATTGGCTGAATATTGTGTTCTGGTATTGACTGTGTCCAATCCCCAAAGTCCTGTGCTGCCCACAATTCCTGCAGGTTTTGGCCAGTACATGTCTGTACAACGTTTTGGACTTAAGGGTTGGATAGACCAGTCAGGGCTGACGTTTTAGCCTGTCTAGCATTACATTACTTTGGCAATCTAAGTATCCAACATCATCAGCCATCTGTGTGGATAATGTTGACAAACCTCTAAATGATTTTGGTAGCCACTGTCAATTTTGTTTCTAAAACTGCTCATAACTCAGAGACAGTTTATTGCGCTGACACTTTAAAAGCATATACAGATATACAGTAGACAACCACATTTTACCTTGTAGTGGCATACTTCGGTGATGTTTGGTTTGATATTAGCCAATGAGCTTGTGCATGCCATCAGCCTACATGTTTTACATTGGCATGACTGTGATAGGCTTGGAACAAGCCCTTTGCAACACCGGAGTCTGCTTTTTGAGACTCGCAAGGCCATTGGCTGTTAGTAGTTCAAAGAAATTTAAGATTCAGGTGGATTATGGTGGTCTTTGGCCTAATCCACTGCAGGAAATGCCCAGTAATACATCTTTACAAAAATACTTGACTAGACTTCAGAATTACAAAAGTTTCTTAGCCTCCTCACAAAAATGCAACACTTATCAGCTGTTCATGTTCCCCTAAATGTATTTTTCAAAATTGTCTTGTTGAAATGATAGTGAATAACTTTGAGGACAAAAAATAATTATTAAGACGCAAAGTAGGAATATTAATCTGTGAGTGCCTTTATCGTCTCCATCACTAGTCTACTCTGAACCATGGGTATACAAGCCAAGCTCCAACAACTTTATCCAGATGAATGGGGTCTAAATGAAAGCCTCTGAGAGTGCCTTAAAGCCCTTTTGGCACAGGGTGGTGTCAGAGACATGTTGATCTCAGACTGGAACAGCTAGACTGTGCTGTCTGCGCTGGTGTGTGTGGGTGTGTGTGTGTTTGCGTGTGTGTGTCTGTCCGAGAATTGGATGGAACAGTTCATTACAGACGCAGACCTGGGCTAAAAAAAACATTTGTTTTTCATTTGTATTTCTTTAGCTGTTTGATTGAGCCAGGCTAGAGCTGAGTGCCAGAAGGGGGGGGGCTTCTGGAACAATTCCATTGTCTGTCTTTAGGTTTGCCCAATGGACAAGCAGACAGAAAGTAGAAGATTTGAGTGCACATCAGAATAATAATAAAGACGTTTTAACCTCTTAACCTGGTTTTGAACAAAAATATTTAAGCAAAATCAATTAAACTTAAAAACCTTGACCCTGTAAGGTGTTGAAGTCGGCCGGACTGACTCGGGACAAACTCTAGGCATTTTGTACCCTTGTTATAATCCAGGCATGCATATCAGGCCAGAAGGATCAACATGAAGTCTAAGAGGGCTTGATCTCACTGGCATTTTGCTTTTGCTGTAACCAAATGAGCTTCGTAGACAAGGAATGTCGATTTGGAGAACCCTGCCTTAATGAAATATTGCAACCTGTTGAAACACTTAAATGGAATTCTGTGGCTTTTGTGTCTGCTGAACGTCAACGGGAATTAGGGCAATTATTTTCTCCAGTTATACTGTACCTTATATTTAATGGATCATTATTTACTGTGCATACTGTCTCCATGAGTAACTGTGGTTATATCACGGGGAAACCCTGGGGACAACTTTTTCCAAACACGAAACCAATGGTGAGGTTTATCACTTCCAAACAGATGAAAAGAGATGAGCTGTGGTCCAACAAGTCTTAAGTTTGACTACCGCATTGCTCTTCCTCAAAGGAAAGGACAATGAAGAGTAACAGAGCATTTTAATAGGATAGCAACAAAAGTTCTTAGGTAAAAATACAAAAAGGATGCTGATATTTAAGGTTCATTTATCCTTCCTTCCACTTGAAAACTTGTACATGGCCAGTATTTCTGCATGGATTGTGTAAACTTGGTTGTTTTTAGGGGGGAGTCATATTTCAGCAGGAGGTTTTCGGGCACTTTTATTTTAAGTGAAAGATACGAGTCATGCAAGTGCACCTTGTTTGACAGTGCAAGAGAAATGATTCAATGCTCCATGAGACCGAGGTGTACTGGGGCCTTCAAACGGATACACTATCTAACCCAAGCCTTGCTCACTCAATGAGCGTTCATCAGTGGAGAAAGGATGTTGTGTTTTTCGATCCCAAGTTATGCCAGATCAAGATGTTAGCCAAGCAAATTAATTAAACCAGAACCAGACAGACAGGAAAAGCTTAGCCCTTAGAAGGTACTCTTCTCTTCCAATCTAGAGGATTTTTTAGTTGATCCTCTGCAATCTAGATGGTCTACTTCAGAGCACTGAAGACATTATTATAGACAACCATGCAGTAAGTAGGATAAATATATTTTGACAAGTCTATCCATCTGAAAGAAAGGGAATCAGGTGCTAAGCCCTGTCTCCCTTTGTTTTCCTCAACATGCTTCTCTGATTTAAGAGTTGAGAAAAAAAGCGGAAACCGTTACACTGTCACCAATAAAAATAACCCTCCAACATCAGCTTGCTGTCTGTATCACAGTCTCTGTCTGAAGTCAGGATAGGCATTATTTGCAGGGCAAGTAAGATTACTTACATTGTCAATAATAATGGACGTGGTTTGAATCTTACCAGCATCAACAGCAGCCCAGGTAATGAGAATAAAATGAAGTCTCAACATGACTAAAGAGCTAAATGACATCATATGAAAACAGAACAAAATGCCAATTAGTCATGTTTGCATTTCACTGGCTGATGATTACGGTCTGTACATCCTTGCCAGAGGCTGCATGTAGTATTTGCTGAAAAATATGATTTTGTCATATATGGGAAATAGCCCCATCATTTGTAATGACTGATCAGTTTAGGAAAACATGTCCCTCCCGATTTTGTGGTCAGCTCCACAGCAGGAGAGAGGAAAACATTCAGGTTTGGGAGAAGTAGCCTGGCAAAAGGAAAGCCAGCACAGGACATAAAATGTATTTGGGGTTGTTTATTCTATTAAAGGCTTTACAAAATAATTTATAATACTCAAGATGAGCGGGAATCAACACAAAGTGAGAAGAATTTTCCACAAGAGGGTCGTATGAATTAATTCCCTGGTGCAATTATAGTGGAAAACTTGATCGACTATTCAAATGACTGAAATTATTCAGACTTGAATTCATGAAGAATACGGTAGTTGGCTCTGTTTGTTAAAGAAAACAAAATACACAGACCACGGTTTAAAATTATACATAATTTATCTAACATGTTCCACTTATCTTTACCAAATATTGTAACTCTAAACACAACATATCGCATCCAACAAAATGCATTATTATCAAACACAATACAAAATACACACACGCACGCTTGCGCGCTGCCCACGTGTTAACTTAGGCCCATTGAACAGCGCCTCATTCCCAGCCAGCACCACTGTGGTAGCCTGCAACAGTTCACAAACACCAGTCTGGGATTGCTTACTTGCTCGCACTGATGCACTCTGCACAGGCATAATACCAACACACCTGGCATGCATCAGTCCTCCTTCTCTTAAAGACACAGTACCATCTGGTGAACACACAAATGCAGATACAGTGGGAACAACAAGTATTTGATGCACTACTAATTTTGCAGCTTTTCCTACTTATAAAGCATGTAGAGGTCTGTCATTTCTATCATAGGTACACTTCAACTGTGAGAGCCAGAATCAAAAACAAAAACCCAGAAAATCACATTGTATGATTCTTGAATAATTAATTAGCATTTTATTGCATGACATAAGTATTTGATCACCTACCAAACAGTAAGAATTACAGCTCTCACAGATCTGTTAGTTTTTCTTTAAGAAGCCCTCCTGTTCCCCACTCATTACCTGTATTAACTGCAACTGTTTGAACTTGTTACCTGTATAAAAGACACCATTTAGCTAATGTTAAATGGTCAAGAACTACAGGACACGTATGATCTCTGTAATTGCAAAGAAAGGATTCTGTACCAAATATGAAGTTCGGCTTTTCTGATGTATCAAATACTTATGTCATGCAATAAAATACAAATTAATTATTTAAAAATCATACAATGTTATTTTCTGGATTTCTGTTTTAGATTCCATCTCTCACAGTTTAAGTGTACCTATGATAAAAATGAGAGACCTCTACATGCTTTGTAAGTAGGAAAACCTGCAAAATCAGCAGTTTATCAAATACTTGTTCTCCCCACTGTAAGTGCTTTTAACACCTGGTTTCATAAAGGATTAGGTAGATGTATTCTGATGCCTTCTCAAGCTGTTCTGCGCCTAACACTGCACCAAATACCCGTTTCCTAGTCCTAGTTTTCTTTACATAGCTTAGGATTGTTGTCAATTCCAAGCCGGTCGTGAGAACTCTTTTATTGAAGTTTTTAATTACTCAACACTCCAAAGCCAGTTTATGTCACGACTTATCACAAAGAAGAATCGCAAAGGGTCTCTCAATGTGACGACCACGCCATCTACTGCCCATCCTCCCCCTGCAGGAGGAGTTCGACGTCACCGGCCTTCTGACACCATTGCCCATCTCATCAACTCATCGCACCTGTTGTCTCGTCCAGCGCACCTGATAAACATTAAGTCATTCCCCTCAGTATATATGTTCCCTCTGCTCCCTGTGTCTTTGTGTGTCATTGTCTCTATGTGATGAGTGTAGGTCAGCTCACGTATTTAATGAAAGCAAACTTACCGACTCCGCAGTCCGCTTCACCTTTCTTGCACACTGAAAACGCTGACACTCAACAGTCAAGGACAGTTGAATCCTGTCTGGCAACAGCTCCAGCATGGGACATTCTTCTAGTCATCTCTATTTTTAAGGAAACCCCACCACTGGACATTGGGCAACAGGAGATTTGTGTGCAACATATCCTCTCTGGCCTTCAAGATAAAGTCTGTGACAAAGCTTCCTAAGTCATTAACATTAGGATAAGGAAGTGGATTGTGAGCATAACTGAAAATGTCCACGCTAAACTCCACATGAGGAAAAATCAATGACATTCCTGATTACAGGTCCTAAGAACTTTCAAAAACCCTTTCAATGCATCACATTCACTAGCATTTGGTCTCCTGAATGCAGGGTGCTGTGCTTCTTGCTAAGTGTTTGAAAGAAAAACGTTTCATACCAACATTCGGTGTGGCAAAACTGGCACATGGATATTTTGCTTACTGAATGTGTCATTAACAATGAAGATGACATCTCTATATTCAGAAAACGTTCCCGGGTATTCAACAAAGTTCAGGTGAGGTTGTCTTAATGACGGGACAGCTAATAAAATAGCTAATTTGACAAGACCACACACAGACTAATATCTACCTCTACTTATTTGGTGCCCAATTTCCACTGATCTGGTCTCCATGTACATAAGCTAAATGAACATCACTTAAAAGTGTTCATTTGCAGTTACCAGGCTCTATGTGCTAGCCATTTGACCCTGTGGAGCTACAACATAGTGGCATTAGTTGGTCCAATGGTTTAAGTTGCTGCCTCTAATCTAACAAATTACTTTATGGGAACTGTAAACTGTAATCCAACTAAAACTGTAATTAGTTACTTTTAACATAATGTTCCCCAACAGTGTTCAGGAAGTATGGGGTGAAATCTCTTCAGATAACCTAGAACTAGAATTCTAGGTCTGCAAGGCTGTAATTGTTGCAAATAGATGATACTTTGATAAAAGCAAAGTTTGAAGGACACAATTATTATTTCAATTAATTGGTTTAATTTCTAACTTTGTCATTGACTATATTTCCTATTCAAACTAATGCCATATACAGTGGTTATAAAACATCTACACACCCTGGTAAAAATGCCAGGTTTTTGAGATGTAAAAGAATGAAAGCACATATCCAAATCCACAAAAGCATGGCTTCACCAGAAGAAGATTGACCTTTTGGAATGGCCGAACCAGAGCCCAGACCTGAATCCAATTGAACATCTGTGGGGTGATCTGAAGAGGGCTATGCAAAGGAGATGTCAAGATGTGCCATGCTAATAGACACTTTTGGAGTGTTGCTATTTTTGGAGTGTATATCAACTTTACATTCACACACAAGTTTGTTATGTTTTCTCTCACTAAATGCTTTCCATCTCTCTCATCCTCTGTCCCTTTCTCCATTAACTTCAGACTTTAACCCCCCTGTCTACCTCTCCACTCTCCTTTCATTTCCTTGAATAAAGCACAGAGTGCAGGGATTATGAGGCAACTGATGAAACGATAAATCTTCTTGTGTCATGACTCATCGCAGTGACGACAATTCTCCAAGGCTGGCAGAGAGGTCTGTTCACACCGTAACGAAGTCCTTGTTGTTTAGCTCCTTAACGGAACACTGTGTTTAATGATGACATATTCACTAGCGGGAGAAAATTCAAACCTCACCTCCAAGACATTGAGTCCTGGTAGAAAGTTATTAGGTTACCTTTATGATGAGAGTAGATACAGAACATGTTGACACCATGCATGCATAACTTTGGTAATAGTCATTAAAAAATGTATACGGAACCAAGCTGACTAAAACTGTGAAGGGCAAAATAAACATTAACCTAAAACTACTGTTGGAATGAATATATGAACATAACACTCACTATAGGGCAATTAAAGTGATGTACCTCAATTTGTTTGAGTTAAACACATTTTAATTAGACTGTCCAATCCCAACGTATATTTACTGATTAAACTTAAGAAGATTGGTAATGTAGATTTGATCCTGATGGTATCTGTTCTAAATTATTCACACTGATGTCTGTGTCAAGGATATGAGGGGATCTGCATATAAAGATACGCCTTGAAGAAACCGCAGACAGTTCAGTCATGTAATTTCCGGACTGACTATGGTTACAAAAGAATCTCATACAAATTTTTTAACAAAAAGATTAAGTAGATTAAGTTTTGCGTTAATAATTGTATCAACCACATTCTTAATTAGGACCCAATATCAACCTTGTTTATGGTTTAACAATGCAAATAGCTCCTAATTTGCCCATCAGCCAAACAGCATGTACCTTGTATGAGATGTCAGTGCACGTCAGCCACTGAGACGACTCAGGCCACTCAGCGGACGTAACCAGCACTCAATCAAACATATATTTGGTATTATTTGGCGAACATGAACAGAGGATAACTCTACACCCACAGTACGCTCAAAATGCAACTCAACCGGCTTAGCTATACCAACAGATGATCCGTATGCAGTTACTTCTTAGCTAAATTTAAGACCAGTGTTCACTGCATAATAATGCTTTATGGCTATCAAGAATAGGGGAAACTAGTTTGGTTATCAAAGTGGTTTATTATCAAGGCTGGGTAATTAGAAACATGTCATTCAAGGTCAAGGTCAGATACCAAGACAAATGAGTATGTGTTGGAATGGATATGTGGAGAAAGAGGTCCACATTACAACTCAAGATCTTGGGCTTCGTTCTTTGATGGACAAGAATCGTGTGACCTACAGTACCCCGATCCCAAGAAAAAAACGAATGAAAGTGTATTTCATGTCTGTTGTTTTCTTATGTGCAAATTACTAAAACAAAGCTGGTGCTGTGCCACAACAACCTTCAATGGAAATCATACCTCAAAACCTTGGCAATGAATGTGTCACACTTTATGTACTGAGGGACCAAACTCAGGATAGAAGAACAGAGAATCAGATGTAGAGAGTAGGGGAGTAGATATGGTAGTCAGTTTCCATAGCAATGTGGTGCATGGCATATAAATCACTGTACACATGATTTATTAAAATGTTGCCCAAAGCAATGTTTTTTACCTTCTACCTTGTGACAGGTACCATCTACTGAACACAATATTGATATAGCACAGTACATATGGGTATAATTAATATACAAAGCATAAAACACAACAAATAACTTTTAGTGATAGTAATTTAGATGCATTGTGAATATGAATCTTCACTATTGTTTGGGGTTAAAGGCACATCACATTTCATAACCACCTTCTGAGGTCTGAATGTTCATTGATCAAACTCTGAGATTTGGATCGGTCTTAGGGATTGAGAAAATACAAAAGTCGTAAAACTTTTAGTAGGATCCCAAATGTTACAAATAGGCTACTGTACATATAACAACATTTGTAACACCACTCATGCAAGCTAGTGGTAAAACAATATGTAAATTTTCAACAGTCATCTTCTACTAAATGCACAACAAAGGCAGACACATGTTTTTGTATACAGGCACTAAAATCCCAGCCACATTACAATAATCTAGGGTATGGCTATCTAAAAAATATTAAATATGTAAGCTTAATATAGAGTGGGGAGAACAAGTATTTGATAACCTGCAAAATCAGCAGTGTATCCTACTTACAGAGCATGGAGAGGTCTGTAATTTTGACCAGCTCTCTTCAGGTCATTGACCAGGTCCTGCCTAATAGTTCTGGGCTGATCCCTCACCTTCCTCATGACCATGGAGCCCCAGACCGAGGGAGATTGACTGTCATCTTGAATTTCTTCCATTTTCTAATAATTGCGCCAACAGTTGTTGCTTTCTCACCAAGCTGCTTGCCTATTGTCCTGTAGCCCATCCCGGCCTTTTGCAGGTCTACAATTTAATCCCTGGTCTCCTTACACAGCTCTCTGTTCTTGGCCATTGTGGAGAAGTTGGAGTCTGTTTGATTGAGTGTGTGGACAGGTGTCTTTTATACAGGTAACAAGTTCAAACAGTTGCAGTAAATACATGTAATGAGTGGAGAACAGGAGGGGTTCCCAAAGAAAAACAAACAGGTCTGTGAGAGCCAGAATTCTTACTGGTTGGTAGGTGATCACAAACTTACAGTATGTCATGCGATAAAATGCTTATTAATTATTTAAAAATCATACAATGTGTTTTTCTGATTATTTTTTTTGATTCCGTCTCTCACAGTTGAAGTGTACCTATGTGTACCTCTACATGCTTTGTAAGTAGGAAAACCTGCAAAATCAGCAGTGTATCAAATACTTGTTCTCCCTACTGTATATTTATATAATTAATGGTGAAGACCAGTTTGTTACATACTACAGGTTAATGAACGAGGTAACAAACAGCATTAGTTGCAGTGCATTGGACATATTAGGATTTTGTTTCAATTATTTTGAGTCATTTTCAATGGAGTCATTTGGCCATTTGACTTCTCCAAAGAGGTAGAGAAGCTCTACACATTAGTTCTGAGATTTCCTTTTTACATCCGCAGTTGTCACAAAATGCTTTACAAACACCCAGCCTGAAACCCCAAAGACCAAGCAACAACAGTGTGGAATCTGAGCATTAACAATTTCAATATGAATGTACGTTTCAATGGAAGTGAATGTGCCTAGGTAATGAGAACAGAAACATCTCTGTTTAGATTATCTCTCTGTAGGTTGCGCTCTGATAACCACAGGAATGTTTACATTGACCATATGGCATGGGGGTTACTGTCTTGGAAACCTGATCTTTGCTGGGTAAACACACCCTTCCATATATATATCAGCTAAACAAATGAATTACTCTTTCCCTTGATCATTATTACAGCCACTATACGAAACGGCTGATTTCTAACAACAGGGTTGATGCACATTGACTAGGAAGAAACCTAAAGAGGAACCAGGCTCTGAAGGGTGGCCAGCACTCTTCTGGTTGTGAGGGGTAAAGATTTGTAATTCTCATGTACACAGAATGAAACAAAAGCATCTCACAAATGATGTAAGACTAATATGCATAACTAGTTTATTTCTGGGTTTTCTCCTAGTGTTTTTTTGGGGTTGACACAAATAAAAGCAAATAATTTTATTTATCAGAAATTGCAAAAAGTATTTAATACTATAAAATCAGTGTTGAATCTATAACCGTTATATTGGGCTAGCTTCCAATTTTTCAAATTCCAGACCTCATTGCTTACTTTCTATAACATTAAATGTGCACAACTGGACTTAAGCTATGTAATGCTATCAATTCCTGCAATAGACAACAGCAATTCCTATTTCATGGTATGTCCAAGGGCCTCATTCATCATAACTGCATAGCATTGATAAATACCACTGTTCCTAAGCGTCACTGGTGGTGAATGGTTGCTATTTGCGTCTTAGTTATTTGCACTTGAACACTCCTCCAATTACCTGTATATGTCAAAAGTCATCTCTTCAAGTTTTTGGAAAACACAATGCTGTACAAGACAAACAATAACACAGCCCATTGTTGCTCCCTTCAGCATTAAACATTTGAACTTTGCTAAAGACACACAATTTAGTGTCTGTAGCATTGAAAGATATGCTCTTTTGCAAATGAGTATCTTCAACAATCACCATAGGCTTCCAATCCAAATTATAAATAATGTATAATAAAAATGTATAATCTGCAAATAAATGAGTCATCCCACCAGGCGCTTTGCCACCACAGACAGTGGCATCTTTTACCATCACGTAGCACCTGCAGAATAAGTGAGTGAAAGGCTATTCTGTTTACATACTGCTCTTGGGATGGCTCTTTTTTGGCAATCTGGATTTGCCATCATTTACAGTAATATGTTTGGGGGAAATTTTCAAATAATGGAATAAACCCCTCTCCAGCCAGAAAGTGGATGAAATTGTTCCATTTTGTGGGCATTTATCAGCTCACTTGTCCTGGATGAGATGCCAGATCAATAAGGTCCTATTGAAAAGTGCTGCGCAAACCTGAGGGGCATGATACATGGATGGACTCCGAAATAGTATTTATTTCCTTTGTTCGCCTCTTTAAAATAAGATTTTTAGTTTTTAAATAAAAATGCAATCTTCTGAACCACTGTACTTTCAAAAGAATGGTCCCTTCTCTCTCCATAATTGTGCTCTATGGAACGCAGAATAAGGCAAATTTTCTTCAGTGTATCAACCTTTTATATTGTGATTGTCCTTTGCATTATTGTCATTACAAATAAACTCATGTGGTCAAAATACATGATCTACAGTTGTCTGCTCAGGGACAAAGTATGAATTTTCCACATTAACTAGTCAACGTAAGCAGTTCCATTGTTCAACCACTTGGGACTGTGCATATGTAGGGTTTTGGCTGTGTGCGAATATAAGAACATTCTGATGCTAACATTCATATAAAAAATTCCCACCCACGTTCAATTTACTACCTAAATCACATACCTATATTATTAGAGCTTCTCTCTACATCTTTGATCAGGCCGCACATTGTACATACATAACTCACATTGCTATTACATTTGGTTGCTTCATTTGACCCGGGCCCAAGTCATAAATACATAACTCACATTGTTATTTGGGCTGGTTGCTTTTCTTTTTACAGTGTAGGTGTTTGTATTTTTGTTGCCAGTTATGGTTGAGGCATCCGTATTCGAATTCCCTTGGTTCAATTTTCGGTGCACCTCAACCTGAAGCTGATTGGATTAGCAGGATTAGCTGTGGGTGAAGGCACAGAGTGTTCCTTCTCTCTGTATATAGCCACCAGCATCTTTTGTGCTTCATCTCTAAGTGATAAGCAACATCTGGCCTTGATAATGTGTTGAAAGACAAGGCACATTCAATACTGCATTTGTTGCCATGTAATTAGTACAAATGTCTCCATTGGCTTTGGAGGCAGAATTATTATTCAGAATTATTATCATTAAAGTTCAAATCTTTTGATGTATGCATGATTTATCTACAGGGGGTGGACAGAAAACTGTGTTGTTATTTTGAAGTAACTAAATCACAATTACAAATAGATCTAGGAAAGTCACATAAGGTTGATTGTCAATTAGCAGTACACTTATTGGCTACAAAAGAAGACAGAAAATAAGCACTTTCATTTTGGAGTTTTCAAAAGCAACACAAGACAGCTAACAGACTTCAAAAGAGGTGAAATTGCAGGTGAATCTAAGAGGAACAGTCACAAAAATAATGACAGAGTATGTTGAACATGGAAAAATGTTATGATTGACAAGATAGACAATGCCTCAAAAATGACCACGGAAGTCAACCAGCACCTCTGTGTGCCGGTCCTTATTTTATCCAACCCCTGTAGTTGTTGTAGGGTCTTTACCAATGTGTTTACCTACGAAACGATTGGAAAAATAAACAGCATGTAGTATTTACCTTTTAGGTGATAAAAATCCGAACATGACCACATTGATTCATAACTGCACTGAACAGCAGGATTAGTGGTGGGTGAAGGCAAGTGTGTTCCTTCCCTTTGTAAATAGCTACCAGCATTTCTTGTTCTTCACTTCTAAGTGAGAAGCAAAAACTGGTTTTAGAGACATACAATACAGTGTCTCTGTTGTCAGCTGATATGCATGCATTACTGGATTTCCAAAGTAGTAAGTAACATATTATTTTTCTTGGTATTATTTTCCTTAGAACTCCCAAATAACTCTAGAAGTATGGTAAAACATCTTGTAATTATGTCATAATGGTAATTGCCATTAATCCTGGATGAATGCTATTGATTGGTCCATAGATGACACTATAATAAGGTCACAACCCGTGCCATGTTTTTCACATTTCATACACAGTCCGCTTATTTCAGGAGCTCAAATGGGATTGGGGAAATTAACAATCATAAATAAAATGTTGGAGCTGCTGCCCCCGCGACCCAACAATGGATAAGCGGATGAAGAAAATGATGATGAAATAAAATGTTATTTTTAATACGCTGTCAAGCATCTTTTGCAGGCAATGACTGCTCAAAGTCTTGGGGTCCCTCCTTTGTGAGGCTTTGCCAGGCCTTTACTGCAGCTGTCTTCAGTTGTTGTTTGTTCCTGTGTCATTCTGCCTTAAGTTTCTTCTGCAAGAGAAATGCATGCTTGATCAGGTTGAGATCAGGTTATTGACTCTGCCATTTCAGAATATTCCACTTCTTTGCCTTAAAAAACTCCTGTGTTGCTCTTGCAGTATTCTATGGGTCATTGCGCATCCGCGCCGTCCAATCAACTTCACTGAATTTGGCTGAATCTGAGCAGACACTATATCCCTATACACTTCAGAGTTCATCCGGCTGCTTTTATCTTCTTTTATAACATCAATAAACACTAGTGACCCTGTACCATTGGAAGCCATGCCATCACACTGACTCCAGAATGTGTTGCAGATGATGTGATATGCTTCAACTCATAAGCTGTATCTTCTCCATTCTTTTTTTCTTCCCATCATTCTGGTTTCTTAGTTTCATCTGTCCAAAGAATGCTGTTCCAGAAATGGCTAGGTTTATTTGGATGTTTTTGGCAAAGTCAAATCTGACCTTTCTATTCTTGAGGCTTATCAATGGTTAGCTTCTTTTTTTTAACCTCCTCCGTATTTGCTCTCGTGAAGTCTTGTCTTTATGGTAGACGTATAATATTATGACTACCTCCTGGAGAGTGTTTTTCAATTGGCTGGATGTTGTGAATGGGTTTATTTTTACCATGAAAAGGATCCTATGATCATCCACCACTGCTGTCTTCCATGGATGTCCAGGCCCTTTTGTGTTGCAGAGCTCACCACTGCATTTGTTTTTTCTCAGAATGTACCGTACTGTTAATTTGGCTACTACTCATATATATTTAGAAAAAAATTACTGCAAATTAGCAGTAATTTTGCTTATTCACTCTTTACAGCCTAGCTCACACTCTATACCATTTGACAAAACTCCTGGACATGGGAGCACAATGCAAAAAAAAAGTTTTTTTGACAACTTCCAAATCCGAAGGAGAATACGAAGGAGCCCAGGGAGACGTTATTTGCATCCCTGACTGGAAGTGCCCGGAGGTGGCGTCATAATCATAAACGAGGCTTGGGAAGCGTGGAGGCATCCAGGCTAGGCTAATGCTAGCCCCCGACGGCCTTCACTAACTAGTCTTTTCTTTGCGAATGTATGGTCACTGGACGAAATTGAACTGAGAATCATCTCACAAAAATGGATTATGAATTGCAGTGTCATGATTTGATCAGAAATATGGCTTAACAACAACATACCTGAGAACATATTTCAGCTGGAAGGGCACGATGTCTTCAGAGCAGATCGGACAGAGGAAGACTCTGGCAAGACCTGAGGAGATGTGCTGTGCATTTATGTAAACAAAAAATGGTGTATAGACACTAACTTAACCGGGAGTCACTGCTTAACCAATCTGGAATAACTGATGCAGCAGTCTACAAACCCCCCGGCTGCTAGTGCTAAGCTAGCAATACAAAGAACCGAAAGCTGCCATTAGCAAACAGCACACCAAACACCCGGTTGGTGTTTTTATCATTGCAGGGCATTCAACCCTTCACAGACTACCATCCAAATAACTCTACCCCCACAGCCGGTCTTCTTCACCAATGAGTTAAAGAAGTTCTATGAATGCTTCGACAGGGACAACAAAGGACTTCCCTAGAGGATCCTCCCCGTCAGACTGTCCACCACAGATGTTTCGTCTGCACTGTGTAGGGTTAATGAACGCAAGGCAGCTGGTCCTGATGTCATCCCTGGGCATGTGCTCAGAGCATGTGCTGGGCAGCTGTCCGAGGTCTTTCCTGACATTTTCAACCTGTCATTGGCACCTGGACAAAACCAACAGCTATGTGACCATGCAATTAGACTTTCCCTCTAAGCTGGTCAATAAACTACATGACCTGGGGATTAGCCCCTCTCTCTGCTACTGGACTTTGGACTTCCTAACCAATAGACCCCAGTCTGTCAGGTTAGACAACTTCATCTCCTCCACCTTAATCCTGAACAGTGGTGTTCCACATGGCTGTCGGCTGAGCCCATGACTGCGTTCCAATACACTGTTCCAACACCAATGTCAAGGTCACAGACCACACCACGGTGGTAGGCGTGATCAGTGACAGTGACGAGTCAGCCAACAGGTAGGAGGTCAAGGGGCGGGAACACGTTGCGCTGACAATAACCTGACCCTCAATGCAATGAAGACCAAGGAGCTTATTCTGGATTATAGGAAGTCTAAAGGCTGCAGTCACACCCCAGTTCTCATCGATGGCACTGAGGTGAAGCGTGAGTCCAGACACAAATTCCTGGGTGTCCACATCTCCAAGGACCTCTCTTGGACTCTGAATACCTCAGCCCTCTCTCAGACCTCTCCTAGACACTCAATACCTCAGCCCTGGTCAAAAAGCCGCAGCGGCACCTGAACTTTTTGAGGAGGCTGAAGAAAGCTTGGCTGTCCCCCAAGATCCTTGTGAATTTATACTGCTGAACAGTTGAGAAAATCCTGACTAATTGTGCCTTATTGTGGGTTAACAGTTGCTCCATAGCCAATCGAAAGGCCTTGCAATGGGTTGGGAAAACTGCCCAGCACATCACTGGTGCCCAGCTTCCTGCCATCGTAGAGCTCCAGTGTAAGCGATGTCCACTCAGGGCTCGCGGGATCATCAGAAACCCTTTACACCCATGCAACAAACTGTTTGGTACAGGTCTCTTCGTTACCGCATCAGCAGCCTCAGCCACAGTTTCTTTGCATCTACTTTAACCCTGCTTAACTCTGTGACCCAGAGAACTTTGTGAACTCTATGACCCAGCACTAAAAATGCATCCCCTTGCCGCTGAGGAATCTTGTGGCACTACATTCTTTGTACAACTCTGATGCCTCCTTGCAAAGTCTGATAATATACGTTTTCCTTTGTTACAGGTACATGTTAGTACCTTGGAAACCTCACTGCTGCTATAAATTTATTATTTAAAAATCATACAATGTGATTTTCCTGATTTTTGTTTTAGATTCCGGCTCTCACAGTTGAAGTGTACCTATGGTAAAAAATACAGATCTCTACATGCTTTGTAAGTAGAAAAACCTGCAAAATCAGCAGAGTATCAAATACCTGTTCACCCCACTGTGCGCTACACTTAATATTTAAGAATTTTCTGCCCTCCTATGTTTGCCGTAATTACCAGTTTGCCTTCATTGCATAAGTTTAGATTCCACATGTGATATATAAATACTTATTACTTGTAAATGCAAAATGTTCTTCTCTCTTCTATTTGCACTTCTGGTCAGATGCTAACAGCATTTCATTGTACTGTACTTGTACTGTACAATGACAATAAAGTTTAATCTAATCTAATTTTCTTGCTATCTCGGATGGATTTTTTTTGCAAACTCAGGATGGCCTGTTTCATTTGAATTGACCGCATGATGTGGATTCACAGTAACAGCTTCCGAATGCCAATGCCACAACTGGAATCAACTCCAGACCGTGTACCCGCTTAATTGATGAGGAAGTAATGAAGGAGCAGCCCATGCCTGTCCATAAAACAGCTTTTAAGTCAATTGTCCAATTACTTTTGGTCCCTTGAGAAAGAGGACCTAACTGTATCTCTGGCAGATCATCCTATGTCAAGGTAAGCAAATTGCATGCATTATAAAAGTCCTTGTTAGCTGTTGTTAAGCTCGGTCCTCTACACCATCTGAGTTTTGTTAATGTCAGCCCCGTCACTTCCCTGTAAAACAAATTAAAGGCAGACAAATAACTGTGGTAGAATCGACATAAAAAATATAATATCACCTTAGCTAGATCAGTGGCAAGTATTACTAGCGTAATGGATGCCTATCAAATTATTCTAATTAACACACCATTTATTGTTACGCATGGGGTGGTGTGTGAGAACCTGCTCTGAGGAATCCAATCAAAGCAGCAGGCTCAACATACACCCCACCTGTGTCTTTACTTAGAGCAGAATTGTCCAGTTTAGCACTTTGCATTCCATGACGTGTGAGTGACGTGAGAAACTAAAATGTTGGCGATTACTGCCTTGTTTTTCTCGCATCTACCAAAGATGAATTTGACAAGTTGGGCTACATTCAGTCATATACATGTACTTATCCTTTATACTTATTTGTAAATCTTCTCACTTTTTTTACATTTTTGTTCTGATAGACCTTATTATTATCAGATTGCATTGCAATTTAAACTTATTTTACAGAAAAATGTCCATTAACAGATAAGCAAGAATCAGAATCTGTAAATATTACAGTTAGTGTATTCACATTACTATGTATTCATCCGTGACATGCATTTAAACTGTTTAGCTGTAAGCTGAAATAGACATAGAGAATTGATGATTGTTAGTATAAAATGTCAGCCTGCATTTGGTTCTGAAGTGAAGGACTTAGCAAAGAAATGTGTCCCTTCAGGTTGAGAAAGAAGGGCTATTCTTTGTTCATATGTTTTCCATCCGGAAGTAAAGCGAGTACTATCATGTACTATCAGTCTTTTATTATGGAACCAGACTATACCTTTCTCCCAGATGTCTGTCTTGTCTGCTCTGGTCTCTTTAATAAAGCATACTCTGGAGAACCTGGCTTTAATAATACACTTCAGCGGTAGAAAACTTACATTAGACTTTAATTGCTGTCAGAAGTGGCATGAACAGCAACTCTAATTGAAAGTTTTTCTTTCATTGAAATCTTTATTTAGTAGATCAATTAGTAGACACTACAACTGGTCATCTTTTGGCTTATTCCTGACCCTGAAATTGACACCAAAGTTCACAGCCCAAACTAACCAGTTGGACAGATGAATCTAAGTGCTCAAGTGCAGTGAGTTTTCCATATTGGGAAATAATAGGTAGATTGTGCTCACTGAAGCCAGGAGATACCAGTAGGGATTTTTTTTAAAGACTCAGACAGGCCTTGGGTTAAAGTGAAATAACTTATTTATATATATTATGTGACGTTATTTATTAACATGTTTGTGAGGTAATTTTGAGTTACTCTTAAAGGATAAGTGTTCAGTGCAAAGAAGGTGAGGAAGCTATTCTTTTTTTGCTTCTGTGCCATCAACTCATTTTATGCCAAGGTGTCTTTTGGAGGTGTGATTTGAAGATGTCAGCCTGCAAGAGAGTGAGAAGCCTGGGTCTTTCCTCAAAGACCCAGGCTTTTGGTCCAGGCTGAGAGACATCAAGCAATTCTCAATGATAGTCACTGCCAATTAGACAACACAAAAAATGTTTGCTTTTGCCTGTGACTTTCAATTGCTCATATCAGATTTCATCACAAGAATGTCTCTACAAAACCGATCAGCATGACCAAACAGTTTTGGCAAACGACTATTAACTACTGTATCTGTTACACTTAGTAGATTCCGCTGGATAAGGAGGGCAAATGACAAACTAAGGAATTGTTTTCCTTTCTGTAGAAAAACATTAGTTAGCAAGCTAGCTGTGTTGGCTATTTATAAATCAAGGCAATGCTGTGTTGATTCAGCAATAATGGAACTGGCTTATTTTACTAATGCAAGCTTATCTTGCAGGCTAGCTTTGTTTACTGACATTATAAAACTCCAAAAGCATTTGGACAGTGACACAGCAAGTCTAAGTCTGTCAGTTCAGACAGCAGTTTCATTCAACCAAGCACAAATACACCTGATATCATCATTTAAAGGCATGATGATTAGTTGACTAATAATATTCAGGTACGCTGGTCTAGGGTAAAAACTCCCCAAGGACAGTCACCCAACATAGAGTACTGTTATACACTGACTGCTCTTTGTCATTTATGTTACAGAGGTTAGCTGCAATTACACACTTTGGATAAGCAACCTAAAAGCATACAGCCTTAGCAATGGTTCCACTGCTGAGCCACCAAGTTTGGCTGCTCATTTTAGGATCATTTTGAAAAAGGTTTTAACACTGTGGAGAACACTAAGGGTTGCACTTTGTTGATTATTCATACAGAGAACATTGCATGTGGGTCTGATCCATTAATCTGAGGTGTAGAGTTTGAATTAGGTTTGGATTTACATTTTGCTAAATACTTGGTCAATAACGTGGTGGAGTGGTTCTCAATAACAGTCTGGCGTGTAATGGAGAGAGCTGTCTTTCATATTCAGACGGGCATTATGGATAAGGAACCAGGGCAACACACTACAGCCCAGTCGGTTTGGCTTAGCGCTGCGTATTAGCTGCAAAAGTAAAATTGCCTGTTTTGGGAAAACAGCTAAAGTTCTGTATTGGCAGCATTGGACGCATCAGAACGATAAGGTTCAAACATAGTTCTTACTGTTTGTTTAAAGATTATGTTGTTAGAACAATTATAAATTGTTGAGTGTAAACCATCTGTCTGAGCTAATTTGAGACATTGCTCAAAGGGCGACATGTCTATTTACTTTTGGAAAAGCTATGCAGTGTGTGCATTCTCTAGTAGGTAGGGCATAAATGCTTTCAACAACTGAACACAAATCACTATGGTGTTTTTCCCTTACCTCACATAGAGTATATTAACAGGCTATGGGCCTGTGGGAATGTTACGCTAAAGAGATTAGTCGGTCCCACAACTGTTTGTGTTGTCTTGCCAACAAATGGTAATTGCCTGACAATACTGCTTAAACAGATTTGGGACTAAGCAAATAAGAGCACTCTATGGGCGCCATCACTAACTATATGCCTCGGGTGTACATTAGTTATGGGTGCTTGAAATAATAAGATTTATTTTTGTGTTGTATCATAAATTCATACATTTGTACATATCAAATGGATGTTTTTTTTCTTATCACGGTACATATTCTAAGCTGCGTACTGCTGTGCAAAGTAGAGAAAGCTCTCTATTTCTTCTCCTCGTGAGCTGGGAACGGGCAGGTATGTGTGTGTGTGATGGGAACAGATGGTGGCGAGTTGTATAATGTAGTTAACATGCTATGATTTTACCACAATGCCATTCAGATTGAACACTAGCATACCTGTAGATTGATCTGTGTAGCGTACTCCTAGTTTACTTGCCTACTTCTTCATGCGGTGCATATCATGAGATAGAAAGCGAGAGAGTACAATCCTTCCAGTGTGTAAGGATTGGGGTCTATACTACCTGTCTGAGAGAGCATTGTGTGATGAGAACCAGAATAGCATCAGATGTGCTTCGGAAAACATATCGACTGTCCCGCGTCTGCCATTGAAGCAGGGCCTTTATCACAAATTGGATATTATGAAAATGGGGAGAAAAACTGGTTAAAATATAGAAATGGCTTTTTTTGAGTTCATGTAACCAAGTCAAAATGTAATTTAGTAAAAGCACTTTCAGGAGAAAAATAGGCCTACATTTATCAAGAAAATAAATCCAAATTTGTTCAGACATATGATTATTGAAATAGAGGATTATTAGCCTATCCTTAGTAACAAAATGAAGTAAACTCTGTGGCTTATGCTTTCTGTTTTTAAAAAGACAACACTAGCTAGACTATTTAGAATGAATGGATTTATATTGGATGACTAATGTGAAATATGTTGGCTCAGGGATGCATTTTTACTGCTTTTATACCCCAAAGCAATAACTACCAGAACCTACCACTGGCTTGACCAATTTGCTTCAGACACAGAACCTCTAGAACGAAACAAACAACTTTCTCACAATCCTGGAGACAATGGGTCTTATCTCGGGAACATATCATTGCGTTTATCCTCCAGAAGTCATGCATGGTGTGTGAAAATAACCATCAAAAAGGCATTCCTGTGCTTCATAACTGACCGAATTTTGTTTCCCCAGACCTACGTTAATAACGTTGCAAAGAGCGGTTCTTACACTAAAAGATGCACTGGCCCAAGCTTCGTTGACCAAGACACAAGGAGTCACTGAGACAATTCTGGGTGACCTCAAGGAGGAGCCAAACATTTTACAGAGTTTACAACAGATTACGGACCAATTATTGGGAAAAATTACAAAGAAGCAGTGTAGTGTCATGGGACAGACAACAAAGCACTATGGGTCTAAGTATGGGAAACCATTTCATTTACCGATTAAACTGCTAATGCACCAAGCTAACATGGGATTAGCCACAGCAATGTCATTAAAACACATTTCGATAATTTGAACAAACATATGAAAATGGTCAGGAATACAGCTGATGATTTGCAGCAAATGTTGTCAGAAGGTATTGATCAGGAGGAAGATAACACTCAGTCGTTTCTTTTACACCGGCTATGCCTGATGAATATTTGAAAAAATATTTTTAAGTAGCAAATTAACATCTTTGATTTTGTAACAATGTACTGCATATGAAAAAAATACATTTGTCTCTGTCAAAAAGGCATAGCCCTTTTCAAAAGCATTTGAATTGCTGTTTTATGACTCCTAACCAAAATCTAAAGTTACTGTAAGTTATCCATGTTTATCCAACCAAAGGACAAATGTAATGGATGGCTTGTCTGAGCTGGTCTGTTTGTTTAAGGAATCATATTGTAGCTTTTGCTTCTTCAAATGGACATTTCTATGGAGTCATTGATCAAATGTTTTCAGTTCCAACCCCCCTCCTAGCTGAAGTTTACTATTCAAATAAGAAATACACAAAACTTTTCAAACAAATATTAATCAGTACATGTACAATTAGCACTGTACTAAAGAAATTTTCGGTTCATGTGGTTGGAGTTAATATCATCCACTCTCAGCATGTTTCTGCTTAGCTTTTGTCATAAAAAAGATCATACTGTGTGCCATACTGCATTGATTAAAATCTATTTGGACTTAACTGCTTTATATAAGATTAATATGCAAAGATGAGCCTTGATTGAGAAAACGACCGTCTCCCATTGACACATTGCAGTCTGCTTCCTCAATTTTAATTCCAATCTCAAATGGCCCTATTTCCTATGCAGTACATTTACATTCCCAAGGTCCTTATGTCTCAAGTCATAAGAAAGTGCACTGTACAGGATATAGGCTGCCCTTTAGGTCGACGTCCCTGTACTGCTCTTATGTTGTATTAGTGTACATGACCTTTGCCCTCAAACCTGTGTTATAAGGTCCTCCTCTCAACCTGATTCACTGTTCATTTATCTCTCGTTTCTGTCACTCTTTCTTTCCTTTGTCCTTCACCCCATCCACCATATATTTTACCAGGTACATTGCCAAAGGACACATACTCATTTTCAGCAACAACCTGGCACATTACGACAAGAGAAATGACAGCAATTGAGTTTAACTGTCTTGATCAAGGACAGAACGAAAGATTGTTCACCTTGCCATCTTGTGATCCCATCCAGCTACCTTGTGTTGACTGTTCAACAGCATGGCAACCTCCCGGCTCTCCTATGCATAAGATGGAATCCAACAGTGTTGGAGCATCTGCCACCAGGCCTCCCAGCACCAGCACACCAGGCCCCTACTATAAGGAGCCCAGACACGAAACCTATAAACCAAAATTCAATTAAGGTTTATAGGTTTCCTGTCGGCCACCTTAAGTGTACTTGCTTGTTAATCTAATGCCTCTAGCGCAAAATAAATTCTTCTAAATTACTGTTGAGTTCAATTACGTAATGCATCATTTCTGATTATTTTACTTTTTGGATACTTCCAAACACAAGGATGCAGAAAGAACTCCTAATGGATATCCTTCTACAGTGACTTAAGAGACATTAACAGAATTAGAACAATCAATTGTTAAATGGCTTTAATAATCCCTGCAGACTTGGTTTCTTTTAAATGTAATTCTTGTAAGTTTTGCGTCCTTAATTATGTATATTTATTAAAAACGACAACATATTCCAAGATAAGATTCATGAATATATTAGATGGTGAATTACATGGACCACCACATTTTTTGCTTTGTGGAAGGCAAGTTGCAACCCTCAAGGCATGAATTTCATTCAGACAGAAAGTGTTCACTGAACATCATTTAACTTTCCCCCAAACAACTGTAATTTTTTAAAGTTCTTCTGAGTTTACCCAAACTTCAGGGATGATTGTGCAGAGAATGAGAGTGGACATTTTAATTAACTGTGCACAATAGTGGAAATGTTACCGTAATTATTCAAGCAACTTCTCTTGAGTAGGACAGTCATTTGCTATAATTTCATACATCTCATGTGTCACTCACTTCGTTTTTACAATGTTCAGTTCAGCAGCATTCTCTGTGTAAGTCTTACACTTAAAGGGGAATTTCACCACAGCTCATTTAAATAATATACTAATTGCTAATGTCAACAAAGATACATTTGAGTCGTAAAAATACAACATCTGTACACAAACTAGAAAAAGCCCATTTGAATTCCTTGGTATTTTAAGTTCCAGCATTCATAGTGAACATATTATCACCTCCTTAATGAAACAGTGTTCGGAGTATATGCTAGTAATAAAATAAACAATAGTTATTGTAAAACATCAACACTGATCATGCCCATATGTAGCTCTATTGCTGGCAGTAGTAATTTCAAGTGTGTGCAAAAAGGTTCCCTTTCATTATTCATTTGCCTGCGCAATGCACCCATATGTAGCTACAACAAATCTTATGGTGCAAAAGCACATTCTGGATATTACGGACAAGTTCATTCCTTCTCACCATTGCTAACAAACAGTATTAACACATCTCATCTATCTACAAAAGTAATCTCATCTTTCCACAAAATCTGGTCATTAGTTTCTTTGAAAGACACAACCCTAACTGAATCTGTGGTGGTATACATTTTAAAGGACTGTTATAAACACTTCTGCTCATGTACAATAGTAAGTAGAGGGGAAGATATACGCTAAAGTTCAAACGTTTGGGGTCAGTTAGGAATTTCCTTGTTTTAGAAAGCAAAGCACTTTTTTTCAAACCAATCAGAAATGCATCGTAGACATTGTTAATTTTGTAAATGACTTGCAGCTGGAAATGGCTGATTTGTAATGGAGTATCTACATAGGGGTACAGAGGCCCATTATCAGCAACCATCACTCTTGTGTTCCAGTGGCACGTTGTGTGTGCAAATCCATGTGTATCATTTTAAAAGGCTAATTGATCATTAGAAAACCCTTTTGCAATTATGTTAGCACAGCTGAAAACTGTTGTGCAGATTAAAGAAGCAATAAAACTGGACTTCTTTAGACTAGTATCAGAAGCATCAGCAATTGTGGGATTTATTACATTCTAAAAATGGCCAGAAACAAAGACCTTTCTTCTGAAACACATCAGTCTATAAGAAAAAGCCAGACGCAGACTGGCCAATAAAAAGAAAAGATTAAGATGGGCAAAGGAACACAGACACTGTACAGAGGAAGATTGGGAAACAGTGTTGTGGACCGACAAATCAAAATTTGAGATGAAAGACCAAATGAAATGATGCTAGAGAAGAGTTTGACGCCATCTGTCTATAATTTGATGGTCTATGGGTTCTTTAATGGTGGTAAAGTGGGAGATTTGTACATTAGCCTACATTTGTACAGGGTAAAAGTAATCTGGAAGAAAAAAGGCTATCTCTCCATTTTCCAAAGATATGCCATAGGCAACCTTCTGGAAGGCACTTGATTGGAGCCAATTCCTACAACAGGACAGTGACCCAAAGCACAGCTCCAAACTATGCAAGAATAGTATGGGGAAGTAGCAGTCAGCTGGTATTCTGTATAACAGAATGGCTAACAGTCACCAGATCTCAGCCATACTGAGCTGTTGTGGGAGCAGCCCATCAAGCCAATACAACTTGTGGGAGGGGCTTCAGGAAGTATGAGGTGAAATCTCTTCAGGTTATCTCAACAAACTTTCAACTAGAATGCCAAAGGTTTGCCGTCATTTCAATTATTTCATGTAGTATGTCTTCATGGAAAATGTAGGCTCAAATGTTGTAGTAAACATGAAGTTTTAATAACAGTAACCATGACTGTAAAGAGTAATTATGTGTTTAAATACAGTAATGATTGCTAGCCACAGATCTATATAGATACTGTACCTTTGAGACCAACTCAATGAAGCAGTACGTCAATTTCCAGAGCCACTATTTGTTTTGCAAGAAGGACTATATATAATTACCATACTTATTTGCCACCTTGTTCTGATAAAACAGTTGAGGTCTGAATGCAGTTAGTAAATAATAGCAATTTGTGGAAAAATAGATGCATTTTTCCCATTGTCACTGTCAGTGGCCTGTTAGGCCTGGGTGTCCTGGGCTATAGTCAAAAATATAATAAATAAAAATAGCCCCTGATCTATTCATCTATAATTCTGATTGTGCATTATGATAATGTAGATGTGTCGGCCGCTAGCGTGTACATCGACATTTTCTGCATGTACATTCAAAACCCTGCACTATCTGACGGGGCTGGGGGGGGGCTAAGCCCCGAATGTATTTTGGTCCCTGTCTCACAATGTAAGAGTCCTGAAAATCATTCATCCTAAGTCAGTCATGATGGAGGCTGTTGTGTTTTCTAAAGTTAGTTAGAAAGCTTAAGCAAGAGTTTGTAAAATGAAACGTACAACTACATGATTTTTTTCAGGCATTGCTAACCCTTGACAACGTGTTGTTAAGCATAAAAATCCCATCCCCTCCTTATGGCCAATTATATGTGTGAAAAAAAATCTCACTGACCTAGAGACCTTTCAAACATGATACAAACCACCTAAGGCTCCCCCAGGGTGATATACCCTTTAACTACCTCCACCAGATACCTTTCATATTATTTGTGTGAACGTTAGACATGATAGAGGGGGAAGAGAGATATTCGGATTTTCTTATTCCATGTAGCTCTTATCCAATAAGAGTGCATTGTGGACGCACTGTAACAATACAATGGTATAGAACATTAGTGTGTCTACACACTTCACTAAACAAAGCTTACATTTGTCAATATTTCATAAAAATGTTTGGGTTCCTTAAAAACAGAAGATGCTGCAGCAAAATGCTTGTATACTCACACAGAAATCAACATCATTAATAACAAGAACATTTTCTGTGATATTACATTAAAAAAATCCAACTAGGAATCTGTCCTTTCCAAGTGAACGTGTGTAAAATGAAACAATCTGCAAAGAAGAGAGAAATTTAAGTGAGCCGTATTCAGCTGCGGTGTTCAGCAGAACAACATGGTACAACAACAGGAAATTGTTTGTATGCGTGTGGGTGAGTGCCTGTGAGAGTGAGAGAGACTGTGTTCGTCCCTCGAGAGTATATGTGATTGAGCGGCTGCCAGAGGTGGATGTGGCGCTGGGGTGTGTGTATTGTGTGTGAGTGTGCAAAAAAGATGCTAAGGTGCAGGAACGATGGGCAGTTGATTTAACGTTCTGCACATGCGAGGCCAGTGTCCATAATGATCGCTTTGGCCTTTCTGCAGAGCCTTGTGAAAAATGTCCAAGAGGACATTGAGCGTTCAGTGATACTTTGGGTTGACCTTCCCTCACTCCAAAGGGTCATTCAATCATGGGCATTGAACGTGCCGTACCAGGTGGTGATTGAAGCCTGATAACATGCTCTCAATGGTTCATTTGAAGTACCTCAGACTCCTACGAGTGACTTCATTATGATTGAAGTATGCGCTGTTGTGCGGAAGTCATTTTGTCTGCTCAGCTTGTTCTATTGGCGTACTGGAACAGGGATGGATATGATAAAGCAGACGGGGATAAAAGACTGGGAAAGGGAGTTGCTGAATTGGACTATAAACACACCCGCTAGTTCAATTGACGTGCTCAGAAGACGCGAGTAGGGATACACTCCAGGCCAGCGGCCTTGTGACAGGCAGTAGCATGACAGGAAGTGTGACGACCACAATCAGTGGACAGTGAACCAGATCCCGCGGTTCACATTAGCATTTGAGCTACTGTTTTGTTTTCCTTGGGGATTTTTTTTTTCAAAGGAAAACCAAATATAAGGGGACTGGATAAGAAAATAAAAAAGAATGAAAGTGCAATTACAAAGTCTGCTGGCTGAAGAGTTTGTCTGGGAGTGAAGCGTTGTCCGTGACTTGGCTGGTTTTCCCTTTATAATCTGTTGTTGCCTGATGTCCCTGCTACATTCTTCTCGTGTCTGACCTATTGAGTTGTGACTGTAATATCTCTTTATACTGACTTTTTGCCTTTTTGATCGCTTTGTGGATGTCCTTCTACACATGCCCACTCTTAGCCAGAAATAGACTGCTATTTATTCTATTTCGAGTGAGTCATTTCTACGACATTGCAGGTGTCCTCCGAGATGGACCGAGAAAGCACACAAGAGACACAAATCAAACACATATAGCAACAAGTTCTCATTGATTTAGTGGAGTCTTCAACGTCAGGGAATGTATTCGATTTTTTTGATGAAATGATTCACTTCTGACTAGATACGTGTTACGGTTAGGGATAGGGCTTGTAGTGCTGCCATGCCAACCCTCAATGCAGTTTGTTGCATCCAGCCTTTATCTCCAGACTAACCAACCGACATGTCAAGACCAAGATGGAGACAACCTCATCTTGCTATAAATGTATTTGTCTTCTAATCGTTCACCTTCTCTCGGAAAGAAGAAAATGTCCTCGGTTGTTTTCCCCTGCTTTAACATGACATTACTGATAGCCACCCAAATTGTAGCACTTAGATGACAGTGAGACTCAGGTGGGTGACACGTGATCAGAACCTAAACACAGCTACCCCCATGTTTTAAAGGGAATTACTGATCTGAAGTTTGGCCAAGGAGAGTTCAAGATCGGCAGCCGAATCTGGAAAACGATAAAAGCTCCTGAGGACATTTACGTGCCTATAAAATGAAAGCATCATTAGTCCTACGTCTATACAAAAAACAATTAAACAAATGTCCTCTCAGTCAAGTAGTTGCTCTCCTTTCCCCACATTGTTTTGATTAATGTCAAGTTTCATTGCACCCCCCCCGTTTGATTTATCCAAACCTTTGATATATACTCTCCAACATCGAGGTTCTGATGAATTAGAAAAACATTTGCAACAATGTCCTCTGTTGTTGAAGTAGGGAAATCACATTGCGTCAGTGTGTACATAAGCAGAGTAGACGGATGAAAACACTGCTGGATAGATGAATAATACATAAAAATTACGTTGACCATTGTTCTTTTCTCCAAAAGGGTCATATTTCTGTTATGGACAAATAGAATTGTCACGGGAAAGTCAGGGAGAAAAATAGCAGCACTGACAGCCTACCATTAACATCCAGACGCTTTGCGGTGTGTATTTCTGACATAACCATACAATTAGTGGCTACTTTATTAGGTACACCTGGTCCTTATTAACGGAAATAGCCGAACAGCTATTCAATATATAAAGTATGCAGATGTGGACAGGGGGTTTGGCTGTTCTGCTGTGACATGCAAATGGCAGGGTCAGAATGAGACACGAACAGGCTGCTGCTGATATAATGGTGTGGGAAGTGTTTTCGTGCGACACACATTAGGCCCGTCAATACCAACTGAGCATCGTTTGAATGTCGCGTCTTTGAGTGATCCGCAGTCTACCTGTTTACAAACGGATACCTCCAGCGGGTCCAGGTCCCATGTCACAAAGCCTATCTCAGCATAGTTCCAACCCAATGGCCTGCATAGTCCGAAGATCTCAGTCCCATGGAGCACCTACAGGGTTAGGTGGAACGGTGGGTTTGCTGCCTGAATATGTGCAAGCCTAGTCTCAGAGCATATATTATGCAGTGTACCCTACAACCACGAACGTGGTTCAAATAACGATTCAACCCTCAATCGCTTCTACAGAGATTTAAAGGCACGATGTGTTCGCGGTAGTGTTCTCTGATCACCATTACACCGGGAGGTTCAATAGGCTGGTTGACATGTCTGTCCTCTTAGCTGACCTTCAGTTTGGACTTAATGTGATGAGCTGACACATCAGTGCTGCCGGGCCCCGATCGGTATCGCTACCATACAGGATCGTACGCTGTTTAATGTACTGAGTCCGGAACATCAACATCACTGCAGCTTGGGTATAAGGTGGCACTGTCTCAATAACCAATCAATCTCGCTGATATTTTGCCATCTACCAATTGGATCAAGGCCTAACCAGGTAATTATGTCCACTTTGCTTCTAGACACAGCGTCTGCATGTGCATGCAGTATTATTAATATCCTCAATCAGTCTTCATCCTCAGTTCAGATCTATGGGTGCTTACGATGTGCTTGTTAGATGAAGTGAAGGGCATATGAGGGCATATCAACGAGACGCAGTTTATTCTGGAGCTGGTTTGTGTTTTTGTTGAATAAATTTAGATGGACACGTTTATGACGAGCGCTGATAAAACATTCTTTAGGACACTAAAGATAAGGGAGTCATTTCTCGATTCAATCAACTCTTCATTATGGATTATAGAAATTAATGAGGTTACATTGAATTAGGGCGTTGCTAATGAGTCATCAGTGACCTGTCAAAGTCATCGCTCTCTCCTGAATTATAAAATTGATAAACAGACTTTTTCCTGGAATCACCTCGGAGCTCTGATTGATAAGTGAGGCAGTGTGCTCAACTAAGCAGCTAAATTACATCATGTCATGCCACACATTTAGTTGCCTTTTGCCTTACAACAAAACCTCTTAATTAGGACACATTAAACTGATTTGCAGAAACACATCACACTAATCACAAAGGACCAGGGTTCAGAAATTATCGTTTGAGAATATATCATTTTTTTTGTAGGCCTACTGTATTGCAACAAGTGATTGTCTGAAAAAAACACCTTCTGGTTTTTCAAAATAAAATTTTTTATGGTTGACGAATGATAAGCAGTGGCTCAATAAGGAGGGCACGCATATCCTGATTAGTGACCAGTGGTAGCTTCCTGTTCCGATGATGTCCAATAACAAAAGTTATGCAACCAAAAGTCAGGGAAGAGCCATTTATTTCAGCATGAGACTTACGATGTTAACAGGTCATAGTTCCCATATTCTCTCTCTCCAAAGAATACAGGAAGTTTCACAGTACTTATAATACAAGGGAGGCGGCCTAGGGTCAAACCCAGCCAAATACCTTCCAATAAGAAAGGCCTAAATGACCCTTGTATGGGATGTTCCAGCATATGGTCAATGGTCCTATCCCTTAAGCCTTTGACAGTCACATGGGCAACTCCTAGCAGGAGGTATGGACAGGACGTGTGTCCTATCTATACACCTGTGCTCAAGTGTTAGTTAGTACATCTGTGTTGTGTTAAGTTTCTCAAGCCTACTTTCTATCACCAGAAAGCACAAACGGTTTAGTAATCCAGTAGGGACACATCGTGACCTGGACAATAGTAGGGTGTACTTGAGAGCTTTAAATAACATAACAAGGAACTGCTTTCATTATTATAGGATGCAACAATAGAAAATGTACTCTGATATTTAAGAAGGAAAAATGTGATGGCATTGAGAACTGTAATCATTAATAGTGTGAGATGCAGAATGGCCAGGCATTCCATCTGGTCCTGCAAACCTCACTGCACACATGCACATTTCAATAAGGGTCTGTTTACCTGTTTGACATTAGAGGTAACAAATAAAAAGCTTTTCAAAGGTTTTATACCTGGATTTGTATTGCATGTTTATAAAACGTATTTATAATGGGCCTAATCCCAGGCTACATTTGCTCTGTGAATGTGTTAAGGTTCTCATATGTATACTGTATAAGCAAGGTTTGAACAATCCAGCGAAACATGCAATTTTATAATAGATTTGTTTGGATCCCAGCCCTTTCCAGCCCAGCCTTTTTATTGATCAATCTCATTTGTACTGATTGCTACTCATATTCTTTTTTATAATAAAATAATGAAAACTATAAAGTACTAACACCAAGCCCCCGTGAATAAAACACAGCAGAAACATCTTACACCATATGTATAATCAGTCGTAATCATAAACCTCTATTAAAAGTTATCATAAAATGATGACTGATCAAACGCAACAGAAATGTTTCTGAAAACCGGTGTTCAACCTTTGGAAATCAAGAGAAAAAGAAAGCAGGGTCAAGCAGGCAAGTGCAGAATCAGAAGGGTACAATGCTCTCCTCCCACTAAAGCATTTTATAAAACTTTGTGATATAACGTTCTGTCAAAGCAAAAACACAAAACTGGGGAATCCATTGTGGTGCATGTAAGAAAAGGTCAGCATTAATGCCTGTGACTGAAATCTGTCAGAAAATGTACCACGATCGATCGGGGCTACAATCAAATGTGTATGGCATGTTCCACAATCGATTCTGCCTCCTTCATAACTCAAACCGGAGGCTGAATGAATGGTGCAATATCCCACTACACACAGTTCAGCCCTTGAATTCTCTCTGGAATGGATTTTATAAAGGGTCAGAAACGTGCCACAGAGATGGTTCACACCGATCCAGTGGCATCAAGCAGTTGCTGCAAATTGCCCAACGGTACATTCTTGTGTGTTGAGGTCTGGGAATGCACTGGAACCTTTCTGAGACAGTATGTACTTTGTGTCAAATTGTATTAAAGTCAGATGATCACAAGGTTGAGGCCAGAAATATTCAAATATCCTCACCCACCCGCCCTGCCACATCAGACAAATAGTGACTGTTATTACCTGGGCAATCCCCCCCTCCCCCTTAAGAATAGTTTAGGGGTGTCAGAATGATAATAGTTGTCTGCAGGGGGGGATAAGCTTTAACATTGTTATATTGTTGATTTCCAGCATTCAGTGAAAAGAGCAAAGAAGATCCATAGATTATCATTGAACAAAATATTATTTTTATATCAAAATAAAACACTCAGGTACACACACATAAACACACCCACACACTCTTACTGTGTCTATGGTAACTTATGCCTGAGAGATGTTGGGCTGACTTGGCCCTCATGGTTTTCCAGAGAGCTAATAAGCAGTTCTAATGAGTCTCCCAGACAGTCTATTATCTCTAGGACAGCTAGAGGCTATATTGCAGCTGAAGCCAGACTAACCCAGACACACCATTCTCCGATATTTACGCCCATGATTTGTAATGCTCAAAAATGCATTCGTATAGATGGAATTCCAACTGCTGGAGTCACGGCGATGGTCATTCTCACCATTCACATGTAAATTGTGTAAATATTCCATCATCTATATGGGCCCTTCAGAAGAAATGCTATTAATGCCAACCAGCCTAAGGGTTCAAACCAATTCTAAACTATTAGAAATATATAATTCTCCTGTGCAACAGACCGTCTGCAATTGAAGGAAATTCCAGACCACTGGCA